>CM031240.1:188939332-189221316 GCA_018340775.1 Taxus wallichiana var. yunnanensis | reverse complement strand
AGTTACGTATTGCTTGTAAGGGTCAACTCATTCAATTCAGGCCAAATTCCTCAATACTCATACTGTGACGACTCTCATATCTACCGCGCTCCTAACTACCCTATCAGCTCAAATTCTACCATGAGCCTCTGACTGGCCCATATTTATAGATGCACATGGTCTCCAAATCACTTGCCTGGGTGGTCAAGATCTCAAAACGCTAAAGATACCACTCCACAAATCTCCTCAGTATCTCCCAGTGGCCACGTTGGCCTCCACCATCACTAGAATCCATAATCAAGGCGTGCTCCGAAGCATACCGACATCCATGGAAGCCCCCGACTGTCTGGACATTACTACGTGCCTCCATATGCCCAAAGAACGGAGCACAAAGCTAACATCAATACCCGTCCACCTACCAAAGCTGGTGTAAGATTCCATAACTCATATATATCTCGAGCTTATCAAGGTACTGGAAAATGTGAACACCTGTCTCTGAACTATAGGATGTCACACATACACTCTAGTAACAATAGTAATGGAAATTTCCCACCCCTCGAATCTCGGGTAGAGAAAAAATAGGAGATCGCCATCCTAACTGGCAACACTATTCATCTACTCCCCGACATCACTCCTATCTATAATGTGAGGCTAAACCCTCACTCACCCTGACACTTTATCTCTCAAACCATCTCTTCCAAGGTCTCCAGTTGCCAACTCATCCTAGGGCCCTCTGGTATCGCTTTCCTCTCTACGGAGTAATTCCCAATTTGGTCCCCGGTGATTTGCCAAATTTCATGCGACCCTATATATATCCTCACGGGTGATGGTCATCATCTATCCATCTCAACCATAAAGTGCAGCTTTTGTATCCTCATTATCCCATCACCGTACTTCAGTGCTCGTGCATGGGGCTTGGCACATCCGAGGCACCTGGTCAGCAGTACCCAAGCCCCTGTGACTCGACTCAGCCTCAGTGGCACCAATCTACACTCAGTCTACATCGGGGAGAATGGTCTCAGAAGCCTCGAGAATAGCATCCTCAGTAGGTGTGTAACGATCTCGTGCTCCGCATCCACGACGCCAAGAGCAATGTTAGCTTCCCCATTTATCCAAATCAAAAAAATCAAAAACAAATTCTATCATCTTATTAGTCTATCCAGGTCCAATCGGGCGCTGATCTAACCTAGTCGATGCCGACTGAAGTTAATCAACGCTGATTGAAGTTAATCGCTTCACGATTTTTCCAATCGACACCGACACTGGGAGGCGAGTGTCAAAACACTCACGGCTTCCTACTTATTCCCTTTTTCCTAAAAAACTCGGCTTTCTAGTGTGTTATTTAATAAGAACCATGTACATGAGATTAAGAGAGGGATCCACTTACCCCTGGTAATGTCCTCTTCCACTTCGATCGCTCCCGTGGGGCTTCCATGTTGCTCAAAATCAGTTTTTGACTCTTCTAAGTCAATCGGCTTCGTCATTTCTAAATAAATCGCTTCACATTTTCCTTTCGCATATTTATATGGGTCAAGCACGGCGCTGATTTTTAGGGTCGGTGCCAATTTATTTAGTCAACGTTGAATTTAGCTTGATCGATGTCGATTTAGGCCCATCATTGCCGATTGGTTGCAGTTTTACTTCTCCACATCACTTTCTTCCATCTCCTGATCTTTTTTCCATAGTGTTGATGCTTGGCTTATTTATCCGGTCATTATTATGCCCCGAGTGTTACCTTTTGGCACATACTTTCCTTTGATATTCTCACCCATTTTGATTCTCGTCTCGTATGGGCACTCTCATTTTGGGCACTTAAAGATAACAGTCTATAAAGTAGGCACTTAACGTCATCGCCGCTTCTCGCACCATCCGGTTGTCCCTACCAATGTGTCCCTCTTTAGGTGCTACTATTTTGTAAGCCCTCCTTACACTCACAGTCTATAGGTACTAATGTCGTCTCATGTGAAGATCGCCTAGTCCTTACTACCAATGTGAGTTCCTTAGGTTGCACTGCTTTTATTATTTTTGTGTGTCATTAATGATCAGATCTACTATAGGCATCTAGGTCAGCATCTTGCATTTCATCTACCTTTTTCAAACTTGGGATCAGTTTCTCTTCTAGGCCCATCCCATCCCTAGTTTGAGGGGGATCACATCATCACTTTTTCTTCCTTTCTTCCAACTCCTTGTTTTTGTCTGCAACTTTTCTTATCGCAAGTTACTCAAAAAAAAAAGGGGCAAAAATGTAGACACCTAAAATTGGTTACCCAATTTAGTGTCCCCCGCATGTGTTTTCCTTCTTGAGTAATCTGGAGCATGTTTATATCACCACTTCTCCCTTAGGGTATTATTTAATATTTGATTTAAACATCTATCCTAAGTTTATTTCACCCCATTATGTTTTACCCATAGATAATTAAATATTAACTATTTAATTACACTTTTTACATATATCTTATCAACTTATCTACCCCATATCAATTCCTAACCTCCCATATCAATTTTATCCATCTATCCCCCTATTTCTCCCCCAAAACCATGCAAAGGATATTTCCCGTATTTCGAGTCGAGGGATCACTTGCATCCTTCCAAAATCATCCTTTTTGGCCAAAAATGATTCTAAGAGGAAAAAACAAGAAGAGGTTCTTCAAAAAACAAAAGAATTTTTTACTCAAAGGAAGAATCAAGTGGATCAGAGTCAAGCAACTCAGGAAACTCTAAGAATGAAAATGATGAAGATCAGTCAGAGTGTTTGTTTATGGCCATGGATGTAGCTAAAGAATGTAGTTCTAGAGGGAAGAACATAGTTGAGTATGAAGATTCAAATGAAGAAGAAGCTGAAGTGAATCTAGAAGAAGAGCTAGTATGTGCTCTTGAAGAATTAAGACTGTGTAGGAAAAAGAATCAGAAACTAAGATGCACATTGAAGGATTATGAAGAAAAAATCCACATATTTGAAGGAAGACAATCCCAAAGAGAAGAAGAAGAGGAAAATGAGCTTAAGGAACTTGAGATAGTTGGAGAAGATTTCTTAGTCTTACAAATCAAAAGAAGAAGAATGCAGTGAAATTGAGTTTAGAAGTGGAGCGGTTAGAATTTGAGATAAACCAACTAACTAGAAAACTAGAAATGTATGAAAAGTTGAGAAGAGTTCAAATGTGTTATTCTGATATGCTCAATAGTCAAAGGGACACAAGTGATAAATCTGAAATTGTCTTCAAGTGAGAAAATAAGGAAAAGAAGCCAACTAAGAATGAAGGAAACAAGTCAGTAGTAACACCAAGTACCTCCTCTACCCAAGTAAACAAAGGATTTAAAATCTGCAAGAAGAACCATTGCACCAAGGATCACCTATGTTATGAGGTATACCCACTCTTTCTATGGTTACTATTATTCATGTAATCAATTTGGGCACAAGGCCATCAAATGTAAAAAAAAATTTCTATAGGTTATAGGAGAAATTTTGGCCCATCTTACACCAGATCAAACTATAATGGTTTCAAACATAGTTATAAAAGGAAGAGTCGTGCGAGCTTTCAAAAAATAATAATAAATGAACAAGAAACATAAGTGGGTATATGTGGTAAAGAAAGATGAGAACAAGAGAAAAGAGTCATGTTTAATAGTACAGACTACATTCCATGTACAAAATGAAGATAAAATATGGTATTTAGATAGTGGATGCTCAAGCCATATGACATGTGATAAAAGTAAATTCATTACTTTGTCTAATAATGCATTAGGTGTTATGAGGTTTGGTGATAACAACTCAACAAACATAGTTGGGAAAGGAACATTGAGTCTAGATAATGGAAAGACTATAACTAAAAATGTTTTATATGTTGAAGGTCTTAAACACAATCTGTTGAGTGTGAGTCAAATGTGTAAAAGGGGATATAATGTGATATTCCATGACAAAGGATGTGACATTATAAATTGAAAAATAGGAAAGAAAGTCAGCAAAGGCTGCAATGCGAGAAAAAAAGAAAATGTATGTTCTTAACGAAATAAATAAATAAAAGTGCTTTACAAGAAAAAGCTCGACTATAGTTGGTTGTGGCATTCCTGAGATCGGGGCATATGAGTTTTAAAAAACTAGGTAAAATTAAGTGTTAAAGGTTATGTGAGACATATGCCAAATACTAAAAACCCATGGATAATATTTTCAAGGCCTATTTGCAATGCAAACAAACTATGAGATCTTTCAAATCAAAGAATATTCTACAACTGTGCCACCAGAAACCGATCCATATAGACCTTTGCGGACCCACCGTAACTACAGGGCATAAATGGTGAGTCATATTTCATGCTTCTAATAGATGATTACACTAGAATGACATGGGTGGCATGCTTGAAACAAAAATCAAAAGCCTTAGAAAAATTCAAGAAATTCAAGGTGCTAGTGGAGAATGAGAAAAACAAGAAGATCAAATGCCTAAGATCAAACAGAGGTGGAGAATTTTGGTCCAATGAGTTCGATGAATTTTTTGAAGAACATGGAATAAGAAGAAAATTTTCATCTTCCAAGACACCTCATCAAAATGGAGTTGTTGAAAGGAAGAACATGACTGTACAAGAGATGGCAAGGACAATGCTAAATGAATCCAAACTCTCAGACATGTATTGGAGTGAAGCAGTTTACACCACGGTCTATCTTTTGAATAGAGCTCAACTGAGAATAAATAGTAACAAGACTCCTTATGAACTATGGAAGAAGAGACCAGCCAATGTGAAACACATAAGAGTATTTGGTAGCAAATGTTATATCAAAAGAGATGAAGACAACTTGGGAAAATTTGACTCAAGATGTGATGAAGGAATATTCCTTGGCTACTCAAATCAATGTTAGCAACTTACATGTGCTATAATAAGTGGCTACAAAAAATTGTTGAAAGCACAAATGTGAAGGTGGATGAAACACAATACGCTAAAACCAGCACTCAAAGATAATGGAATCCATGAAGAACAAGAATACGAGGATAGAATAAATAGTCCACGTGAAGAAGGAGATGAAGAGGAAGAAAGAATAGACACTTGCAAGTAACCCTCCGGAAAGTCAAAAGGATGATCCCTCCAATCATATCATTGGAAACAAAGATAGCGTAATTATCACTAGAATAAAGCTAAGAGAACAACATAACCATGAAGATATAACACTCCTATAAATGATAGAACCCAAGGAAATTACAGAAGCAAGTAAGGATCAACATTGGGTATACACCATGAATGAAGAACTAGATCAAATTGAAAATAATAAGACATGGGAACTGGTACCTAGACCATGAAACAAGAATGTGATAGGCACCAAGTGGGTATTCAGGGAACAAACTCGAATGAAAAATGAGAAGTGAAAAGAAATAAGTAAAGGCTAGTGTGCAAAGGGTATGCTCAAATGGAAGGAATTGAATTTTGATGATACATTTGCACTGTGGCAAGAATGGAAGAAATAAGACTTTCCTAACTTACGTGATATACGAAAAGATTAGAGTGTTCCAGATGGATGTGAAATCATCCTTCCTGAATGGCTTATCGAATGAAGAGGTATACATCAAACAACCTTATGGATTTTCACTAACTAAAGATATGACTATGTATGCAGTTGAAGAAATCCTTGTATGGATTAAAATAGGCTCCTAGAGCTTGGTATAGTAAATAGGTTAGGATAAAATATTATTATCCTAATATTAATTATGTGATAGTTTAATTATTTAATTAATTTTATTAATTAAATAATAATAGTTATTTTGTTATATAGTTAATCAACCATATTTGTCTTTTATACATACTTGTTATATTGTTTTAAAAAATATATTTGTTTTTATCTAATTTTTGCTTCCTGATGTTATCGGAAGCTTGTTCATTTTGCATTTGTCAGTGCACTGTGCAACTTATTCTCCCATGTGTATTTGGCTATGCAATATCTATAAATATTGCAGCCCATTCTCCTGTAATGGTTGATTGATTGAGATTAATAAATTCATCAGGCTTCCGTCCCTATTTTTCAATCATCATTTGGTACCGAGCGAATCAAGCTCCCGCAAGGTTGGAGAAGGTCAGCAGAAGAAGGAGAATTCGTGGAGAAGAAATCTGCACTGTAAGGAGAGCTAGTGTTGCCTCCTTCAGCCTTCCCGTAACCCCCGCAAACCCACAACCTCCTATTCAGCCTGTGTGTTTGAAGGCAAATTTTTTTGCACTAGTGCACTCAAAGACTGTGCAAAATTTGCTTCGTGATGGATCGCTTGCTATATTTGGAGGCCATGGTGAAGGACTCCATATAGGCACATCAGAGAGGGGCAGCAGTTGAAGGAGGCATGGAAACCCCTGCTGGACCTGAGATTAGTCTTCCACGCACCTGCACAAAGAGACAATCAATAAAAAAAAAGAAACAAAAGCACAATGGCATAGCAAAGAGAAGAGGTCATTTGTTTGTTATATTTGTTATATCATAGAAATGGCATAGCATAGAAACAGTATATTTGTTATATCAAAGTATATTTGTTTGTTTGTTGTGAAAGAGAAGCGGCCTGCATAGTGGAAGTGTATTTTAAAAAAAAGTGGCCAAAAACAAAAAAAAGCGGCCACATACTCCATGCGCACACTTGTAGGCGCGACTCCACATACAAGAGGAAGCAAAGCAAATCATACTAAAGCAACAAATAGCGGCCGAAGATTTTGGAGCCTGAGTTTTTGGAGCCACGCCGGACCTGCACTAAAGACTTTGACGCCACACACACCGCCAAAGCCTGCACACAAAAGAAAACAAAAAAAAAGCGGCCAAAGAAACACACAAAACGGTGGATGAGTATAAACAAAAGCGGCCAAAGATATCAATGACTTCGCACAAAGAAACTAAGGCATGAAAGGAACCAAGCAACCTCCAACACAACAAACCATGACCTACACAAGAAAACAAATGAAGAATTAAAAAAATAGCAAAAGCAGCGGTTTGAAACAGTCCTCCTCGCGTTTGACTCCACGGACAGCAAACAAAAACAGTGCGTGGAAAGGAAGAAGCCGGCTGAGAAAAACAAAGGAGGCGGCAAGGAAAAGCAAACAAAAACAATAAGAAGGAAGGCATTTCAGATCCGTTTTCTATGCATAAGGAAAACCTAATGTGCCATCCACTCATTCACTGACACGTGGAGTCTCTGCCAGGTCACCATGCAAACAAGGTAAGTCGATTTTACCTGTAATTAAATACAAGTTCCTTCATTTCATAGCACAAGCGCCCTAAGTGGCCAAGTTGGTTATTGGATGCGCCTTGGGAGTGAGAGGTCTAGGGTCAAATCCGGCCCCAACACTCAAAAACTCACCTTTTGAAATTTGGGGAATTTTTGGCAAAACTGCTAAATTTAGTAGATTTTTTTGAATTTAGTTATAACTAACTAAATTTAGTGAAGAAACCCCTAAGCTAAGGTTAAAAAAAAATTTCCCATCTGGTCTGTTTTTTCATTTCAGACATTTTTTGCAAAGGGAGACCTATCTAAAAATTGCATCTTCAGCTTCTTTTTTGCAATTTTTAGCATTTTGGGTCGTATTGGGCTCAGGGCACCAGGCCCATGAAATGAAATTTTTCCCCGCCATTCAAATTGTCCATTTTTTTCGAATGTAAATTGTATACTGCTGCATATTGTACTAATTTGTAGGTTGCCATAGTCAACTGCAAAACTTTGTAATCGCTTAAACCGGTAGAATTGTAATAAAAAACAATAAAATTGGTTCTCAGAACACTCACGAGATCCTAGATCTCATTCAGTAGCGTTCGGTATATACAATGCCTCTGGAAGCACTTACGGCAAAGCCGCCATGACTACTACCGCACTTAATGCCTAATATAGCTGCAACAACGCTGTCCGGCATCGTCCCTATAAATCGACGGGAGTAATAAGGTCACAAAGGCACACACTATGAACCATCCCATCCGCTCTGCGGAATGATCGCAAGACATAAATCCGATCGAGAAATTATCCGAGTATATAGAAAAGTTACGCGCGCGTATGAGGATATTTCTTTGAGCCGGTGTCAATAATTGCATAGACTCCCATCAATACTGCTTGGTACCATGTATTGAATCTTTTCACGTACGCTAAACGCCTCTTTCACGTACTCGGGTATATAGAAAGGGCGATCTTCTTCCACATACCGACGGGTATATCGGAAGGGCGCATATAGAAAGGTTCAGATATCGGATCGATGGTATATAGATTGGGAGACCTAATACCTAGAGTGATAAGAGCCAAACCATGTCAGTGATCTCGCAAAATGGGCACCAATGCCCCAAAAATTTTTCTTCCGGATTCACAATTGCTTAGAGGAAGCAACTATGCTGCATGGAAGACAAAAATAAAGACACAACTTGAGTTTGAAGAAATCTAGCCTATTGTGACTGGTACTCTAACCAGATCACCAACTGATGCAACACAACAACGACAGTTTGATAGAGCAGATCAGAAAGCAAAACTCATCATCTTGTTTGGAGTGTCCGACGATGTGCAAGCCCACATTCGAGATGCCACAAGAAAAAGAAGCGTGGGATAAGTTGAGCACAATATATGAGGCCAAGAACAAGAATGTCATACTAAATTTGTAGAGTCAGTTACATACATTGAAGTTCAAGCAAAATGAGAAAATTGAAGCCTTCCTAAGAAGAGTTGCAGAGTTGAGGGCTTCACTTCTAGCCCTAGGAGAAGAGGTCAAAGATGAATCTCTCATTCCCATTGTTCTGAGAGCTCTCCCTTCTTCTTACCACATTTTTGTCACAACTCTAAACTTGTCAGATACGACAATTAGTTTTGACAAGCTAGTAAACCTACTGCAACAAGAGGAAGCAATGCACAATAAGGATGATGAAGAGGAGCAGGAATTGTCTTCACATCAAAAATGGAAAGGAAAAGGTAAAGGAAAACCTAAATCCTATCAAAATTCCCCACATCAGAATCAGTATCATGGGGACAATCAACAGAAGAAGCGATGTCCAATTTGCAAAAGAGGACATGACTTACAAGATTGTTGGTATAACACTTATAAGAAAGGTTCATCAAGCAACTCTAAACCACAACAACAAAATCCTTACAAGGGACATTCTAACAAAATATCACGGGTAGAAAAGGGGAACTGAAAAGAAGACCCCACCAAAGAAGGTAATATTGCTTTGAGCAACAAGAACAATCGACAATGAAGACTTCTTGTTCACTCGCTCGATCAAGTGAACCATCCACGCCATCTAGTGATGTCTCGGTATGTTGATTCGGGAGCCACTCGACACATGACCGCCACAGAGAGACTGGTTTATTTCAATGAGGGACACGCCATCGAAAAATCATGTTTCATTGGGAGATGATTCTTCATATACATTCAGGGGATTGGAAACATTTCTCTACCCCTTGGTTCACGCAAATGCAAACTATCAGATGTTCTATATGTCCCTCGGGTTGACAAAGAATCTTCTTTCACTACCAACTCCTAGATCACAACCTAAAATTGACTTTGATAGTAATCCGGCAAGAAAATGTGTTTGATTCAAGATAAATCTAGAGGCTCGAAAATAATTGTAAAATATTCAAATGTGGGACATATGTTTCAACTTGATTTCATTCACAAAAATGATCAAGCACTTGTGGCTAAAAACTCCACCTCACCGCAGTGGCATCGAGATTTGGTCATGTAAGTTTCAAATATCTCAAAACACTTCACCGGTGTAATATGGTACATGGGCTACCATCTCTTCGTAAGGATACGTAAAAAGTGTCCTCACCGCTAGCAGGAAAACAACACAGAGTTTCATTCCAAAAGAGTACTTTTCGAGCTCATGGTAAACTTGACCTGGTTCATACCGATCTTTGTGGTCCAATGCAACCAAGTCATTCAGGGTTCCAGTACTTCATGCTTTGTGTTGATGACTATTCACTGAAAATGTGGATTTTTTGTCTTTGCAAGAAAAGTGAAGCCTTTGAAACATTCAAAAAGTTCAAAGTTGCAGTTGAGAAAGAAACTGGTCGTCACATCAAAACTCTCCGCTCAGATCGAGGGGGGGAATTCACCAATGATGAGTTCAGAGACTACCTACAAACTCATGGGATTCGTCGACAAATGCCTCCTCCACACACACCGCAGCAAAATGGTGTTGTTGAGAGAAGAAATCGTACTATCATGGAAATGGTGCGATGCATGATCGATGATTCCGGACTTGCAAAGAAATTTTGGGCAGAAGTAGCAAAAACAACTAGTGTATTTGTTGAATGAGCACCCACAACTACTCTTGATGGAATTACACCACAAGAATCATGGTAAAAAGGAAACCATCTATCAGCACACCTCGTAGTATTCGGGTGCAAAGCAAGCATGCACATACCCAAACAATGAATGAAAGAAAATTGGATATGAAGTCATAAAATCTCATCTTCATTGGATACAATGAAGAAACTCTTGGGTATAGATTGATGGATCCTAAGACCAAAAAAGTCTACACAAGCAGAGATGTTGAGTTTTTCTCCTCCTCCTCCGTGACTCACAAAATGTAGATTTTTCACCTACTATAAAATTGAAGCTAATGTTCCTCGAATATGAAAGTGATGATGGGGATGATGGTGTTGATCGGGATAGAACCACAACCCATGGGAACAATTCAACATATGCCTAACTGGTGTACAAGTACATTACGAGATGCAAGATTGGATGCTCCACCGGATACATCCACCCTGGACCACGGACTCACAAAAAGCAAGAGAGAAGTTAACTTTTCTTTGATGAGTAGAGGTATCAATCGATGAGCCCTCTATAGTCCCAGAAGCCCTACAAGTCAAAAGCTTGAAAGATGCCATGGATTCTGAATATCAATCGCTGATGAAGAATAACACTTGGCAGCTTGTTGATCTTCCACCAGTGGAAGAAACACATTGATGCAGATGGATATTCAAAACTAAGTACAAAGCAGATGGGACAAAGGGACAAGTGCAAAGAAAGACTTGTAGAAAGGGGTACGCACAAAAAGAAGGCATCGACTATGAGGAGACATTTTCTCCCACAACTAAGATCAAAACGATCAGATGATCTTTGCTCTAGCCGCTCATTTGATGGAAAGTTCACCAAATGGACGTGAAAAGTGCCTTCCTGATTGGAGATTTACAAGAAGAAGTCTACATGACTCAACCCGAGGGATATGTTGTACCTAGGTCAAGAAGAAAAGGTATGCGCACTCGGAAATATCTGTATGGCCTCAAACAGCATCCCGGGCATGGTACATCAAGATTGATGAGCATCTCGCATACAACATGGATTTGTCAGAAATCCATACGATCCCAATCTCTACCTCAAAAATCAAGGGGGAGATGGTGATTGTTGTATTTTATGTCGATGATCTAGTCATCACTGGCAGTTCAAAGAAGATGATTGATGAAATGAAGAAAGATCTTAAGTGATCATTCGACATGATAGATCTCGGCTTATGCACTACCTGCCTCGACTAGAAGTATGGCGCGAAATAGAATCATATATTTGTTTCTCGATGAAATATACCAAGAAAACGCCGAGAAGTTTAGGATGATGGATTTCACACCAATTGCTACACCTATGGAGAACAGATTACGCTTATCTCATTCGTATCCATCTCCCGAGGTAAGTGCCACTCTCTATCGGCAAATGATTGGGAGTCTCATTTACCCGACCTACACTAGACCGTATATCAGCTTTGCAGTTAAGCTATCTATCTAGGTTCATGCAGAACCCAAAGTTTGTCATTGAAAGAAGCAAAGCGCATTTTGAGATATCTCAAAGGATCATGATCTTGGTCTAGAATACAAGAAGAATGAAAACTTCTTCTTAATCGGATATTCGGATTCGGATCATGTAGGTAACATTGATGATATAAAATCCACTTCTAGATTTGTATTCTTTTTGGGATCTAGACCAATATCATGGGGAAGTAAGAAACAACACTTTGTTTCTCGCTCTTCCACAGAAGCCGAGTATCGCTCGCAGAGAAGCCGTCTGCGTGAAGTGATTTGGCTACGCCGCATCTTCGGAAGGACTTGGAATACCACAGGACAAACCTACTACCATGTATGTAGACAATGAAGGTGTTCTCAAACTTGTTCGCAATCCAGTTTTTCATGAGAGAACAAAACAAATTGAGGTTCAGGTTCATTTCATACGCGAACATGTGTCAAGCACAACATCCACTTTTCAATTTTGTCCAACCAACAACAACAAGCAGATATTTTCACAAAGTCACTTACAGACGTGACAAGTTCGAGTTGTTCAGAGCATTTCTCTCCTCATCTCTTCAGACAATGCACAATTAAGGGGGGGAATGTTAGGATAAAATATTATTATCCTAATATTAATTATGCATAGTTTAATTATTTAATTAATTTTATTAATTAAATAATAATAGTTATTTTGTTATATGGTTAATCAACCATATTTGTCTTTTATACATACTGTTATATTGTTTTAAACAATATATTTGTTTTTATCTAATTGTTGCTTCCCGGATGTTATTGGAAGCTTGTTCATTTTGGCATTTGGTTGCACCTATGCAACTTATTCTCCTATGTGTATTTCTCAGTAATATCTATAAATATTGCAGCCCATTCTCTCGTAATGGTTGATTGATTGAGATTAATAAATTCATTAGGCTTTCGTCCCTGTTTTTCAATCATCATACTAGATTCATACCCTATCGAGCAAGGATTTAGAATAAGTGTGCAGCATGCAACAATCCTTACATCAAGGGAGAAGGTGAACATCTTATCGCTTTTCATAGAATATGTGGATGACATAATATTGAGTGGAGATCATGATAATATTACATATGAGTTTGGAGAAATGATGAAATAAGAGTTTGGAATGTCAATGCTTGGAGATTTATCATTCTTTACGGACTACAAATCAATCAATTTGTTCAAGGTCTATTCATAACCTGCACTCAAGTACATCAAAGAAATGTTGAAGAGGTTTAGGATGGAAGACTAAAAACCATTGGGACACCAATGGAAGTAGAATCAAGCCGAGAAAAGATAATGAATCACCAAAGGTAGACAAAAATTGTATACAACCATGATAAGTGCCACTTTACTTCCACCACATCAAGACCAGGACATCATGTAGGTGGTAGGTCTTGTTGGAAGATTTCAAGAAGATCCGAGGCAAAAAATCCTCAAGAAATTCAAGATAATTTTAATATACCTCAAGGGCACAATTGAATATGGACTATGGTATCCCAAAAGCAATGACTTCAGCATAAAAGCATATTCATATGCAGATTGGGAAAGGCAACGATGATAGGAAGAGCACAAGTGGAGGAACATTCTTTGTTGAAAATTGTTTAGTCTCCTAGTTGAGAAAGAAGTATTCATCAACGAATCTTTCAACATGTGAAATAGAGTACATAATTTCCATGATGTGTTGCACTCTCGTGTTCATGGATGAAGCAAAATTATAGGACTATAAGGTAAAATATGAAAATCCAATTCCTCTATTGTGTGATAGTACAAGTGCAATAAGTGTCTTTAATAATCCATTGTTCCACTCAAATACCAAGCATATACCTATAAAATATCACTTCTTAAGAGAACAAGTGAATGACATGAATATCGGTTTAGAATATATGAGCAAAAAGAAGAAATTATAGATATAATGACCAAAACCACTACCAAGAGAGACACTTGAGCACTTAAGGAATGAATTGGGGGTCATTCATGATCCCGCCAATAACTAGAAGTTGTGAAAAAAAAACAAGGGATAATTCTAAGAAAATATCAACTCCTACATAGTGCCAAAGAAAGGGGAGCTAATCTATTAGCTTAATTTTATCAAAGTATGCATCAATTCAGGGGGAGCATTTCCATAGAACACTCTAGAACAAATGGATAAGAAGCATAAGCCCAAGGGGAGATTCTTGAGCAAAGTGCAAGAGTTATAAAAGGAGGAGAATATTCCCAAAGGGGGAGAGTAACATAGTAAGCCCTTTTCATTGTTCTCAAAGGGGGAGAAAAGCTGCAGTCAGAAACCAAATACTCAATGTGTTAAAGGAGGAGACAAACTATATACACAAGCTTGCAAATTGAATATGAGAAATCCCCTCGAACACCCAAATCATCCTCATAGCCTAAGGGAGAGTTATGAGGAACTAGGTATGGAAAATGTTTTGCCATCAAAGTTGTAGGTTTCTAATGTATGTGAGATAAAGGTTGCCATCAATGACAAAGGGGGAGATTATTGGACCTTTTCATGAGTCAAATGTGTTGTCATTGATGTCAAGTTACATTGATGGCAAAAGGAGTAAATTGGTAAAGTGAGCAAGCTAAAAATATGAAGGTTGATTGGTAGTGTCAAATCACAAAGAATTCAGGATGATCAAGGATAAGTTCTAAGGGACTTAGTCATTTGGAAAGCCATAGAGATGAGGAATTATTTGTTGAAGTCTAGAGAGAGATCCACCGAAGACTTGGAGTATCTTTGGAAGTTAGTTGAAAGCCACGAAGCACTAGAAGAAACCACAAAAAGGAGAGTGATTACTAAGGATAAAGGGATAAAGTAAACAAAGAAAAAAGAGGACAAAGGAAAAGTCACAAAGTGAATATATCCCAAAGGAAAAAACGTAGAAGTAAAGAAAAGCAAAGAAGAAGTTGCGAAATAAAGGAAGTTAGAGGTAAAATGTGGAAAAAAAAAAACCATGAAGAACTAGAGAAGCCGCTAAAGACAAAGATAGCTACTAAGACTACAAAAGTCAAAGTAGAAGAGATAAAGTTGCGCATGGAACAAATCCGTGGAAAGGAAATAAACATTTAAGAAGTCAGAAAAACATAGACGAGCCACGAAAAACTACAAATCCACTAAATCAAGAAATAAGACGTTGACCGAGGAAAAGTGTTGCGATACAAAGAAGAAATCCTAGAGAATCAAAAGAAAGTCACGAATTGATAGAACATGGACTCGAAAAGGGTAAAAGAAAATCAAATTGTGTCAAACATGGAAAAGTGAGAGATTGTTCTCCAAAATTAATGGTGATTCAATTGTCAAATAATTTTTGATAGATACACGACTTGAGCTTTACAAAGAACGATGAAATCTATGGTTATAGCTGCAAGCATTTAATGGTTGTTGACTTAGTGCAAATACAGTTATATTCTTCATGAGAACACAAGTTCAAGATGAAATAAAATATGAAGAAGGAAACGACTCACTCATCTGGGTCATGTTGCAAATCTAGAAAATCTATTTTTGGCAAATGGTGAATAAATTTCTCTTGCAAAATGCCTTGGAAATGGTGTAATCAAGTAAAATACATAAGGAATAAAATCAGGAGTTAGCTGTATTCATTTAATGAGCCAAATTATCAAGAAACCAAGTAGGAAAGTGCATGACACACAATTCAAATTGAGAAATTGGGTCGGGTGTGTATATACAATTTTGAAAGAGTCATTTTAAGGCATTTCTCAGGGAAGAAAAGGAGTGACTCGATCTAAGGTATTACAGTAGAGTGGAAAAGGAGATAAGATGATGCAATAAAGCTAATAAAAACTATGTAAGGGAAGAGAAGAGAAGATCGATGACGTATTGATTCATCAAATGAAAAGAGAATCAAGGAGACATATTGTTTTGAGAAGAGGGATAACATCGATGAGTAGAAGAGTGTGAAAGAACATAGACCGAGCTAGGAAAGTGATCATAATTAATTGAAAAGCAATTTTTGTAACTATATGAAAAATAAGTATAAGAACCAAGTTTAAGCTATAGCTTAGCAGATTCTGATTCAGTATCTTTCTTTTAGGTGGGTTCCTACAAAATAAATCTCTTGTGATGTGTAATATTCACTAGAGTCCTTTTTTGTGTGTAATATTAGTAGATGTGTAGGGGTCAAGCTCTTAAGGGTTAGTGCATCACTAAACAAATATGGGAAGATGTGTTATATTCTTATGAGTCCTTGTTTTGTGTAACATAAGCAATGGTTTTGGTGGGTTTTGTTATCCAAAATTCACCCCTCAAGGTAATTTTGATAACATGCAGCAAATTATTCAGTCCCGAGCAAGTAAGATTGATTCGAGGCCCAAAATCATGTTTTTCAGGGTCCCCTCGGCCTTTTTCTAACTCTCCCATCCAAGAAGAAATCCCAACGAGTTAGAGAAATGGAAAAAATGCAAAAAATAAGGTTGCAGGATTGTTTTAAGGAATTTCGGTTTGAAGGGTTTGGGTCGTATAAGGGGCCAAAAAAACAAAGAAAATCAGCTAAGTTAGACATTTTTGTCCAAGGCGGTCCGCGGATAGTTGGGACGCTCGGACGCCGAAAAGCTGAAATGGCCGAAAGCAAGGAAAAATGTCTAAGTCTTTTTGTTTCACATAGTTTGGGACATCCAAGCCAAAAGTACATGAGGACGTGAACTGCCAATTCACCGAAAGACAATCCATTTCGGGCGATTCGAGATATTTGTCCCTGCAGCTTTGGGAAAGCCGGACCAAAAGTACGCGAGGGACGCGACAGAACAGTCGATTCGCCAAAAGATACCCATTTTAAGGCGGATTCGAGATATTTGTCCTGTGAAGTTTGGGAAATCCAGGGACAAAAGTACGTGGGACGTGAATCGCCGATTCACCGAAAGACACCATTTCGGTGGTTCGAGATATTTGTCCTGTGATCAATGACAAACTGGGACAAAGGTACGCGAGGGACACGTGGGACGCGAAAAGGCCAAAAAGAGACAAGGAGGCCCGAAAGAATCAAAACATGCCATGTGTCGAAGGGGAAGAAAGTTGAAATAATTGCTAAGTGTTTAATGCAAGGTAAAATTGCCCCTCAGCCCAAGCCAATAAAATAGTGCCACGTGTCCAAGTGGCAAATAAAATTTAAGAAGGGCCCGAAAGAAAAATTTCAAAGGATGAGCCCGCGGACGAATCAGATCCTGACACGTGTCATCCAAGTGGTGGAGCACAGGGAAAATTTGAAATTTTTTCCAAAGACCAAACGGGTAGAAAAATTCAAACTTTTTTCTCGCCGATCCATTCTTGGCCTTCGCTTTTTGCCCTAAATCTTCAAATGGCCATAACTTTCGATCCAGAGCTCAGATTTTCACGTTCTTTATATCAATGGAAAGCTGGTGAAATTGTCTACATGATTAGGGGGTCAATTTTTAATTTTGGTTAAGTTTGAGGGATAAAATCAAGAAACATATCTGGCACGTGGTAATGGCCGAAATGACGCTTCAACAACTAGTTTTAATGCAAAATGGGTCGCATTCTTCTTCGATGGCCAAAAATGTTAGGGCATGGGTCCTGTAAGGATTTCCATTCTATTTTAATGCATCTTCATTCAATGAGGAATGGTTCCCATGTTTTTACATGTTTTCTCTCCCCGAGCTCAACCCATGCATCATTGTAAAAGCCAGATTTGGCTCATTTTTAGGGGAACATTTCTTTGATAGCAAGCTTCTTCTTTCACCTTCAACAAGTGATTTTTGCAATTATCGACCTCTTGATGGTCAGAATCTGGTTTTCTACCTTTTGATGTTGTAATGCAAGGATTTTGATGGAAATGACAATACAGCTCGTGATCGGTTTCAATCCTTTGGTTGTATTGTTTTCTTCATTTCAGACTTTAAATTACATCTTATCAGTTTTGCATGATGTTTATGTTGCATTCCATGATATTTGTCTATCTTCAGAACTAGAAGTGTTCACCACTCCTCCTTTGGTGTATCACCTATTAGTTTAGTTTCAATTTTTGCACTTTCTATCTCTGTCTCCTTGGAATTTAGAGTAGGATTAGGATTCAAACCTCTGTAATTATGAAAATAATAGATCTGATCAGAGGAGTTTGAGGAACCAACCTCTAATCTAGAGATTCCTCTCTCATTTTATAAGTCCCACACTTGGAGAGAGGTTTCAATGTTGTGCAATCACACTGGATGCTTAGAATGATCAAACTAGAAATCTGATCAACATCCGTAAGGGCTGCAGATTTGCACTAAAAATTTTGGCACATGATCTGTGGGACCTTAGAGGTCTTCACTTTTATTGCAACAAGATCGATGCACACTTTTTGTAAGTTCCAGCTTTGAAGGAGCTTAAAATTGAACATCCAAGCGACTCCAAAAATCATAATCCGTTGGTTTCAAAGCAGCTAAGCTCGGCAAATTTATGAGAAGAATACAGACCAGGTCAAGAACTAGGGAGGAAGGATTGTTTTTTCATCTACACCTATCTCCGTGAAGAGAAATAAGGGAAGAAGAGCTCAAATATCTCCATCTCCACCTAATAGAACCTTGTCAACACCTCCACCTGTAGGCCTTTCATCCAATCAACAAGGGTTCTCGTGCCAATCAAAATGGCACAACCACCGAATCCGTTTGTCAATTTCACTAGCAATTTTGAACCCACTTGCTCTCAATGCACAACATCCAATCCCAAATGCAGCATTGAAGAACATTCCATACTTCACCGGAGAGAACCGGACTACCTCAGGTGATCATGTTAAAGACATTGCCAACCTTTGTGCAATTCATGAAATCAATGAGATGCAAGTCAAGTCACAAATTGCTAGATCCTTATTCAAGGGAAAGCTTTACAATGGTTCAGGAGCCTTGCCTCAGGTTCTATCCAAAATTGGAACCAACTATGTATAGCCCTCCACGAGTAGTTTGGAGAGAAGGGAGATAACTTGTCCCTTTTGGAACAGCTGACAACCATCAAGAGAGCTCCCAATGAGCAACTGACTGACTTCAACTTCAGATTTCAAAGGACTTGGAGAGGATTCCAAAGGTGGCAAGAAGGCCAAAGCCAAGAGAAGGTGCTTTTCTATATTACCTTAAAGCCTTAAATTCTGATATTTCTATGTTGATTCAATCCATGGGAGGCACAACTATCCCTGTTGCTTATAACATTGCCATTAGAGCTGAAAATTGTTTGATTCAAGCTGGAAAGCTAGCTCCTAGGCCTCCAATGCCATTATATCCAAGTTTAGAGAGCCCAAGTACTAGTCAAGCGCCTGTCTTAGCTCCTATTCCCACTCCTAGAAATCAGAATTCAAGTGAAGCTTCTACTTCATCTTCTAGTGCCTCAAACGAACTTCAAGAAGTCATGAAGCAATTGCAAAATCTAGGCAATGAGCTGGTTACACTCAAGAGGTAGCAAGCCCAAAGTTTTAGACCTTCTTATCAGCCTCAAGCTCGGCCTAATAGGTAGCCATATCAGCCTCAAAGACCACCCAATCTAGTTGCAGTTGGTTTTCAAATAGGACTTTTTAGAAGAGCAACAGTCAGGGGACAAGAAGTCCCTCCTCTTTAATGGGAGAGGTTCCCTTATTGAGACACGAACTTATTTACAAATATACAGAATGTCATTTTATGGTCGAACTTGGATACCACGAAAATGTTTTCCACAAAGATCATCGATTCCATAAAACGACTTGAGGAAAGAGGATACGAAGATAAAGGGAATAGCAAACGTTTGGAATTATAGATAACGTAATAATTCTTTACGAAAGCGAGTAAAGGTGGAATTTGGAAAAGATTATTTGTATTGGCTGAATATGATCAAAAGACACAAAGTTCTTCAAACGACCTTCTTCGATTCATTAATCAAAGACACAAAGTTCTTTCTTGGTTGTGCAAGATCACCGTATTTGCGAAAGCAATCAGCGAGACTAATGATTAAGTACAAAATAATCTTCACAATACTAAAGGAAAACACAGAGAATACGAGAGATCCAGATAGAAAATGAAAAGAAAATCCCTTTTGTATTGATACGTTCAAGATCTATCTACAATTTCGAGAGTATGCCAAGTTCTTCCTTAAAATGACATTCTGTATATTTGTAAATAAGTTCGTGTCTCAATAAGGGAACCTCTCCCATTAAAGAGGAGGGACTTCTTCCCCCCCTGACTGCATTGCTCTTCTAAAAAGTCCTATTTGAAAACCAACAGTTTTAAGCGACTCACTGGGAAAATCGCATTCCAAGATTATATTTTTTTCGATCATCCATTGATCTCAAGCGACTCCACGTTTCACTCGAGGGAGAAGGGCCCTTGGTATCGAAGATTCTCGCCTTCAGCTTTTGAGCAACAGGTTTTCCTTTCCTTCAAATAGAAGAACTCGTTCAACGAGCACTCCACCTGTTCGAGAAAGAAGTCCTTCAGAGCCTGCTAGTCCTAATCTACGAGCTTTAATCCTTGCTGGTGTTACAGTTCCCCTCAGAACCGTATTTCCAAGAAGAATGGCACAAGTACCATGGGGTCAGCGTGTCGGGCCCCTGGCTCTCACTCAGCCTTTACATGAGTTACCTAGAGGTAACAGAAAGAACTTCCCCAAATTCAAAGGCGACGGCAAAGTGCACCCTGATGAGCATATTGCAGCCTTCATAGTTGCGTGTGGAGTCTTGGGGGTTGAACATGAAGACGTCTCAGTAAGACTGTTCGTCGAGACGTTACAGGACAATGCTGCTGACTGGTTCTATCATCTTCCGGCTGGTGCCATCATCGACTGGAATACCATGAGAACTCAGTTCGAAAGCCGTTTCAAGCCGGCAGAAGATGTGCATGCACTGCTTGCCCAGATTTCTCAAATAAAGAAAGATCCATCGGAACCCATGAGAGAGTTTGTGGCTCGGTTCAACAGACTGATCAACAAAATTCCTGTGAATACTCGGCCGGTTGATCAAATTCAAAAATGTTTCTTTTTGAATGCCCAAACGCCTAAAGTCAGTTATGCTCTAAGAAGGGCTAACCTTGGAACGTTAATACTGGATCAAGAACTGGCTGTTAGTGTCGAGGATGACCTAATCATGTCAGGGAAGTTGAAGAGAGACCCTCCCAAATCTAAATCTGCTGCTTCTTCATCTTCCACTTCTGGACCCAATACTGATCCGTTAGTCCAGAAACTTGCAAATGATCTGGTAGCTATAAAGAAACAATTAGCTCAGCATGCACCGTATGCAGATGTTCCTAGAAGAAATTTTCAGCCCGTAAACCGCTTTGCACAGCCCCCACACAAGATTGGCACTTGAAGGACCTCCCGCCAAAGTTCCCGTGAATGCAACTCATGAGGTCGAAGAACCAAGATGATAATGAAACTTGTGAGGAGTTCTTGAGGAATTCGATGATGAGGCGGAAGAACCCGAGGGATCTCGAGTCAATTTCTTTACCACCAAGGCATTGATGAGGCGTATGACTATGATGAAGTGGTAGCAGATATGAACAAATAATCCTTCGCATGTCATGACTCGAATGACGCATCAGAGGGAAAAGGTGACGCAACCCCTGAAGAAGTCCAAAGAGCAGCCTGCAACTATTCCTGTAATTGCCAGAAGAGGATCTCCTATTCCTACCTCATCTGCACCAAAGGTAAGTACTGCCAATCCTGCCCTTAAAGTTGCTTCTTCTTCTTTTTCTCCTAGGGTTGATAAACCTAAGATTCCAAATGATGATGGGCCATCCACCTCTGGATCCTTTGACATTGTAGATCATCTAAAAAGGACCAAAGTTCAAATTTCAGAGGCTGAATATTACCAAACCCATCCAAAAGCTTTTGCCAAGATGATCCAATTTGTAAATTCCCATTCCAAGACCACCTCCAAAGGCCTTTTGCCCACACCTCCTTCTACACCACAGCCCAGTCTAGTAGCTGCTGTCACCTCACCTGGCGACAAGATCAAGCCTTTCTATGTAACACTCCTTATAGCTGGCCACAGGCTCAGTAACTGTGTCATAGATTCCGGAGCCTCAGATAATGTGATGCCCGCCAAAGTAGCTCATGCTTTAGGTTTGACCCTTACTCGTACTTATGGATCTTGCTACTCCATGGAAAGTAAGGAAGTACCTTTGGTGGGAAGGATTAAAGATGCACAAGTGGCTTTTGCTGCTTTACCTGAAAAGAAGGTCTTGGCTACCATACTAGTAGCAGACATTCCTCCTTCCTATGGAATGTTGCTAAGCAGAAACTTCTGTAAAGATGTGGGTGGAGAGATTCAAATGGATTGGTCACACGCTCTCATACCTGTCGATGGACAAATGAAGAAGTTACTACCTGAGAAGCAGTCCGAGTACATTGTGCAGAAGACAGATGATCCCAAGGCACAAATACTCTATGAGGACAGGGGCCATGGTAATTACATGATTTTGTCCCCTGATGAAATTCGACCCTGCAAAATATCACCTAAAGATCCCAATGGTGTCTGGGTTTTAGAATTCGACGGCAGTTGTTCTTCGGCTGGTTCTGGGGCCGGTGTTCTGTTAATATCACCTGAAGGCTGCCTATACCCCTTTTCATTCAAATTGCAGTTCGAGAACACTAACAATACAGCAGAGTATGAGGCTCTCATCCTTGGATTGCAAGTGGCCAAAGAACGAGGTGTAAAAAATCTTTTGGCTCGTGGTGATGCAGAGCTGATTGTGAAGCAAGTCAGAAACCTGTTTCAGGTAAAGAACGGGAGGCTGAAGCATTATCGGAATCAGGTTTGGGATTCAATTGAATTCCTGGATGCCTTCTCCATTGAAGCAATTCCCAGAGAAAAGAACAAAGCAGCTGATTCCCCCCAGGCCGCCTCTGTGGTCATTATTGATTCCTCATCCTGAATTCTCTCAGGATAAATTCACTATTGAGATGGTCCACCGACCTAGTGTCCCTGACAATACTAACAACTGGCAAGTCTTCAACGACGACCAGCATTTGCTTTCCTTCCTGGAGCTCAAGGGCAATTTTGAACAACTGTATTTCGAAGGAAGTGACAACCTGCCTCGTGAGAGCGTGTCTTCGGACCAAGCCGTCACCCAAGGAGAAGAAACTGATCAGGAAGGGTGCATTAAGCTCAAAGGAAACAAGATCCCCAAAGGTTTGGTGAGTTTGGAGGAGTTGTTTGATAAACATGACAGGTACGTGAGATCTAAAGCTCTCATTGGACCTCGGCAATCGGCTGAGTATGATAAAATTGATATTGGTAGTTCTGATGACCCGAAGCTTGTAAATATCGGGAAGTGTTGCACATCAGATGAAAGGAGAAGAGCAATTAACCTTCTAAGGAAATATAAGGATGTGCTTGCTTATTCTTATGAAGATCTAAAAGCCTTCAAGCCAAAAGAAATGCAGCACTCTATCCCTCTCAAGCCAGGAATCAAGCCTTTCAAGCAGAAACAGAGGCAGTATAACCCAAAGATAGCTGATACCATATTTCAGGAGATTCAGAAATTGCTAAAGGCTAAAATCATCTTTCCCATTCACCATTCGACTTGGATTGCAAACATTGTACCTGTTAGGAAGAAGAATGGGGAGATCCGCATCTGTGTTGATTTCAGGAACCTGAATCAGGCCTCTCTGAAAGATAACTACCCTCTGCCTATGATGGATCAGGTTTTGCAAGCGGTAACAGGCTCTGAGATGTTATCTATGCTTGATGGTTTTTCTGGATACAATCAGGTAGAGGTTGATACTGCTGATCAACATAAGACAGCCTTCACAACTCCTTGGGGTACCTTTGCCTACAAGAGGATGCCTTTTGGGCTGATTAATGCCGGTGCCACTTTCCAGAGAGCTATGGATCTGGCTTTCGGAAGCTTGAAGGGAAAATGCATAGTCATATACCTTGATGACCTGACAGTGTTCTCAAAGACAAGAGCGGATCACTTCGACCACTGGAAGCAGTTCTGCAAAGATGCCGAGAGCATGGGATTTCCTTAAATCCTAAAAAATCTGTCTTCTGTGTTACGGAGGGAAAGCTATTAGGACACATTGTCTCAAAGGATGGCATCAAGATTGATCCTGAACGAGTTCAAGCCATCCAACAGATTCCTCTCCCTACTAGTAAAAAGGGCGTGCATTCCTTTTTCGGTAAGATCAATTTTCTAAGAAGATTCATCCCTGATTTTGCTGAATTAACTTTGAATATTTCTCAGATGATGAAAGGAAAGCAAGCATTTGGTTGGTCCTCTGAAGGGAAGGAATCCTTTGAGGGTATCAAGAAAGCTATTGCTAAAACTCCAGTTTTGGCTTGCCCTGATTTCAGCAAGGATTTCATTATCTACTGCTACGCTACAGATAGTACTCTGGCTGCTGTCTTAACCCAGGAGGATCCTGATAAACATGAGCTACCAATTGCCTTCATGAGCTATATCCTGAAGAACCATGAGCTAAAGTACACCATGATGGAGAAGCATGCCTTTGCAGTAGTCAAAGCTGTCAAGCAGTTCCGTTTCTATATCCTCAACTCTCACTCTACGGTGCTGGTCCCAGATACGACTGTAAAGTCAATTCTCACGCAACAAGAATTTGGATCCAAGAGGGGAAACTGGGTGGCTAAAGTCCAGGAGTATGACCTTGATATCAAGCCAACCAAGCTGGTTCGGGGAAAAGGTCTTTGCGAGCTCATTGCTGAAGGAGCCCAACATGAGTTACTGGAGAAGAAAGCTGACCTTCCTACTGTTCTGTTCCTGAGTTCAGTTGATGAATGGTACGCTGACATCGCTCATTTTCTCACCTACGGGGAATGCCCCTCTCACTTAACTGCTAAAGAAAAGAGGACTGTTAAGTTGAGATCAGCACAATATGTATTGTGGGAAAATGCCTTGTTCAAGCGCGGTTTGGATGGGAGATTCCTGAAGTGTGTAGACAAAGAACAACAGAGAAAATTGCTCTCAGCTTTTCATGATCAGGCATGTGGAGGGCACTATTCATCAACAGTCACAGCTCACAAGATACTCCGGGGAGGATATTACTGGCCTTCCTTGTTCAGAGATGCCTCCAAATGGGTAGATAAATGCGAGGCCTGTCAGACCTTTGTGGGGAGACCCAAACTGGCCGCTTTGCCTCTCAAGCCAGTTGTGATCGAGGAACCATTCCAACAATGGGGTCTGGACTTCATTGGTACACTGAATCCTGCTTCTAGTGCGGGCCACACTCATGTGCTAACTGCTACTGACTACTTCACCAAGTGGGTGGAAGCTATTCCAGTCAAGAGCACCACTTCGGAAGTAGTATGCAACTTCATTAAAGAGAACATCTTGGTTAGGTATGGTGTGCCTAACAAGATTGTAACAGATAATGCCTCAAACTTCTCCTCAACTGAGATAATGGAATTCTGCTACGGATATGGCATCTCTCTGGCTCATTCTTCAGATTATTATCCCCAGGGAAATGGACAAGCAGAATCTACCAACAAGAATCTGGTGACTATCATAAGAAAGTTGGTCAATGAATCTCAGAGAAACTGGCATAAGAAACTTTACGATGCTCTTTGGGCAGACAGGATCACACCTAAAAGAGCCATCGGAATGTCCCCCTTCCAAATAGTGTATGGAGTAGAGGCTCAATTGCCAGTGACAGTGGAACTGCCAGCCTTGCACCTGATGAAGGCCATTGAGGACACTAGTTTCAGTGATGCTCTGGATAAAAGGATCATGTACCTGCACAAACTGAACGAGGATAGATTGGAGGTTGCTGACAGAATATCTGCCCACCAGCAGAAGGTGAAGGTTCTGTTCGATAAGAAAGCTAGGTCCAGAGAATTCCAAGTTGGTGATACCGTGCTGTTGTGGGACAAAAGACACGAACCTCGTGGTAGCCATGGAAAATTTGATTCTCTGTGGCTTGGACCTTTCAAGATAAGACACTTTGCTGGTGAGAACTCTTTCTATCTTGATTACATGGATGGTTCCCCCCTCCCACTTCCTTATAGTGGGCAATATTTGAAGTTGTTCAAGTCCTAGGTGACTAGGGAGTCCCTTTGTATATTATGTACAGTGTTTTGCTTTTCCTGCTTTCGGTGTGTTTCCCTTCTGTTGTGTGTGTTGCCCTCTGTATTGGTTTGTTTTTGACTCCGTTGCCCAATGGATAAGGCACTGGTCTGCTTCACCGAGTTATCTAAGTTCTTGCCTTGTCTCATTCTATGAATTTACACCAAGTCATCCCCAGAAGGAGCCAGCTGTTGTCCCCTCAAAATTTCCCGCTCTGATAAGAGTAAAATTTTAAAATTTTGAGTCTTGAGTGTCTTTCTCGGAGGTGCCTAAGTCGTGAAACCAAGAAAATCCGCATCTTGGGTCATTTTGTAAGTATTTCGGGTCTGTCGGAACTTTCTGTCCCACCTGTCCCAAGTACGAAAGTGCAAGTTGTTCCCCGATCGGCCGAAATCCCCTAAACTGTCCCATTCTCGGGCCCGTCGGAACTTTTTGTCCCAAATGTCCCAAAGTTAAAAAGTGTGAGCTTTCCCATTTTCGGCCGATTTGCCCAAACCGCGTCCTTCGGAACTTTTTGTCCCAAATGTCCCAAGTCCAAATGGGCCCGCTGTTCCAATTTCGGCCGAAATGCCCGAATCGCGTACTTCGCACATTTTCGTCCCATTTGTCCCAAATACATTTGTGCGTCCTCTCCCTGTTTCGCCCGAACCGGCCGAGCCGCGTGTTTCGCGCATTCGCGTCTCACCTGTCCCAAGCGTACCTAGTATCATTCACACTTAGTTTTTCCCGCTCGCTCCAAGTATGTTTTTCTTTTTTAAGTTGGCGGTTGTGTATTCAATGCGCATTAAAGTCATTTCTCTCTCCAAACGGCTATATAACGAGCATTCCCCTTTGCGTTTTTGCATTGCTTCCATGCTATCTTTTGCTCGAACCCTCGCCATTTGAAAACCTGCGCGATTCCGCCTCCATTTGCAAATTCCTTCCAGAAGTCCAAGTCGCAGCTCCAAATCTATCAATATGAAGATCAAGTTTCAGGGACAGGAGCAAATTTCTCCACTCGAGTCTGCCGTTAGCAATATCGGAGACAGTGAAGCTCGTCATCTCGACTTCGGCGATTTTTGGTCAAGAATGACAGATGCAAACCCTACGCCAATGGCACAGATGATTAACGATAGCGGTTTGGCTTTCGCCGGAGGATTCCCTATCTCAGTGCAATGTGCTGACACTATACTTTCATGCGGAGCTCACTTCGACCCCGCTACGAGCGAATTGACAAACGTACACGGGAGCTCATCGCTGCCGACGCCGCCCATCGAGCTGCTCTGAGGATTCCGGAGATGGACAATGCTATAGTCATCTCTCGTGATCAAGCACAGGCCATGTTCGACCAAGACAGTGACAAATATAAAGCTCGAGTGGCGAAGTCTTGGTTGAAGAACCCTAGGAAAGGTGCTTCTCGCCTAACCAAAACCCTATTCCGAGCAGATTTCAATGAAGAATTGTCAGATTTTATAATCTTGCTGGCACGGGTTATGGGTTTGCCCTCCACCAACGAATTTCATTTCTGGATGTGCCCGCTCATCAGCATGGTGTGCGAGGGAACCCAAAATATCAACTGGGCAGAGATCATCAGTATGAATTTGGCTGAACAGCTATCTAACGTCCGACAAACAAAGAAGTTCTACATGACTTCATATCTGATGTATACCCTAGCAGCATCCAGGCAGTGGTTCGGCTTCTCCTATGTAGATACACACAAAGATGATCCAGTGTATGCCTATTGCCCGCAGTTCACCTTGGAGACCAGCAACCGCAATTTCAGAAGGGTCAATGACGCTTTCACCATGTACGTGGTCAGATTGCTCGAAGGAGATACTGCTAGAAGGTTTTCGGATGAAGCCATGAACTTGATATCGCAGTACGGAGCCTATTTCATTCAATTCAGGAAATTCTCCTATGTCAGGCTGGCTGGCTATGAGAGCACCCCTCTGCGGCTCCCCATGTTCTGCAACGACAAAATGGCCCTGATAGAAGTATGCAGGCAACTGGACAAGTTGCACAGAACTTGCAGAGACAAGAAGATTTCTGGCGTACACTTTCCCATCTCTCTGGGAAACTACACATGCAAAACAGCTCTGGACGCCCAGAACATAGAAAGAGCCCTGGTCCCTATCACTGTTCATTTCTTCAAGCCAAGAACCTGTTTTGACTTGAAGAAGTTCATTGAAAGGAACATCAAGATAGTCTATCATCACAGGGCAGATACAGAAGACTACTGGGCCGACTGTGCAGATGATTTTGAAGCCAGAAGAAGGCATTGTGGCAGGTTCCCTTGACAATCCAAGAACTCAGTCTATACCAAGTTCCTGAAGGTCTCCAGGATGATAATTCTGAGCTATACTCTTATGAGTATGAAAATGTGATTAAACACACCCCTCTGGAGGACCTAGATTGGAACAGGAAAGAGAGAGATGATCTGGCTGAGATCCTTGCTCCAGTATTGATCAGAACTAGGGTCTGGTTCAGCAAGAAGATCCGAGAATTCAAGAGGCACTCAGGAGAATCCAGCTCTAAAGATGATTCAACACCCATAAGGGAGGCATCGGTTCCAGAGTCTGGAACACCAGTAAAAACCCCTTCTACCTCAACAACTCAGGGACCTGTGGAATCTACTCCTTCTCCATCTACCCAGGTATACAAGAAGAAACTCAAAGAGGTAAAGAAGGAGCCTGCAGAGAACGATCCTCCAAGAAAACGGACAGAGTTGCCTATAGGGCCAGAGAACATCATCGTTCTCAGTGAAAGTGAAGACAGTGAGATGCCAACTCCTGCAAGTGTTCCTGAAGATCCAACAGATAAAGATAAGGAGGTCCAGAGCACCGAACTTCCGGGTACTACTGATTCTTCTACCGCCATTACCTCCAGGGTTCTACCCACATCTCAGCTTGAGTCAGCAGCTGCACAGACCTTGAGTGTCATGAGCTCCCTGTCTCTTGGACCCCTTGCTTCTCCTGCAAATTCTTCTTCCTCTTTTGCTTGGGTGCAACCTCTGGTCGACAAAAGGAAGAGGAAATCCACCTCTCAAAACTTGGGACCAAATTTTGATGCTGTAGCAGCCTTGCTGGGCACCACTCCTTCGCGTGCCAAGAAAGCCAGAACTACTTCCAGGATTGTGTCTGATGCTCAAGGTCAGCAGTTCTTGGAGATTGCCAAACCTACAGTGGATAAGTTAGAATCAGATTTGTTGACATCTGACTTGGAGCTTTCAAGGATCCCTATGGGAGAGTCTACCCCTGAAGGCGAAATTCATAACCTCCAGGAGACAGTCACCAGAGTCATTGGAAGGGTTGAGAAAGGGCAGCAGACTATTGAACAACTGGAAGAACAAGCCCGAGTGCTCACAAGTTTTATCAAGTCACTTTTGTCTAAGGACAAAGTTTTAGACCCTACCCCCTTGACTGCTCTACCGCCTCCTGTAATTCTAAGCCAAGATGAAGTGCAAAGTATTAAAGATATGCACAAGTATTCTGTCTATGGCAGAGCTATCGAAGCCATGGTGGATGACATGCTTGTTGCTGGGCTAAACTTCATCGATGAAGCTTTTAAGCTGCATGGAAAGGTAGAGAATTTGCAGCAGAGACTGTCCTCTACTATTGGGGTAATGGATAAAGAGCTTAAGCTCTGGGGTAGTTGCATCGTAGACCTTCGCCTCATGGGCCAAACTGATGAGAACATCTTGCTGGCGAACAAGATTTTCGATGATGCTAAGGACAATCTGTCAAAACCTTGGGTCTACAGCGTGGAGTGGAAAATCAGAGTCCTGGAGGAAGCTGTGGGAGAAATGAAGAATAGCTGGCAGAAGGGAGAAGCTTTCAAGACACTGGCAGCTGCTGCATTCAAAGATATGCATTGTCATCTTCAGGATGAAAACTCTGGCGTTCTCTTATCCTTGCAAGAAATCAAAGCTCAGTTCAGAGCTTTTGTCAAAGATAATCTTTTCAAGGAAGACTCCATCTCTAAGGACAAGATAAAGGAAATTTGTTCTCTCCAGTCTGCCATCGAAGAAGCAAACAAAGACTATCATACTCACGTCGAGTTTGATAAAGAGATGGAGAAATGCCTGGGATTTTGGACTCAGTCTGCAACTAACACGTCAGTCCCTCGTGGCAGAGATATAGCTGAGTCATTGAAGAAGTTCAGGCAACGGATTCTGAAGACAGTGGGTCCCTCCCAGTAGCTGGCCACCTGTCTCCTTCTTTCTTTCTTTTCCCTTCTTCTCTGTCTTTTCGCATTCCTTGTATTTAGTTAGGATATTGCAACCGGCAATACTTAACTATTCTTTATTTAAAAGAAACGGTTACAATACGTAACTGAATTGTAATCTATATAATGGCCTTTGCCCGCCATTTTGAAAGGAGGAAGAACTTGGCATACTCTCGAAATTGTAGATAGATCTTGAACGTATCAATACAAAAGGGCTTTTCTTTTCATTTTCTATCTGGATCTCTGTATCTCTGTGTTTTCCTTTAGTATTGTGAAGATTATTTTGTACTTAATCTGTTAGTCTCGCTGATTGCTTTTGCAAATACAGTGATCTTGCACAACCAAGAAAGAACTTTGTGTCTTTGATTAATGAATCTGAAGAAGGTCGTTTGAAGAACTTTGTGTCTTTTGATCATATTCAGCCAATACAAATAATCTTTTTTCCAAATTCCCTGCTACTTCGCACTCGTAAAGAATTATTCTGTTATCTATAATTCCAAACGTTTGCTATTCTGCTTATCTTCGTATCCTCTTTCCTCAGTCCGTTTGTAACTGATGATCTTTGTGGAAAACATTTTCGTGGTATCCAAGTTCGACCATAAAATGACATTCTGTATATTTGTAAATAAGTTCGTGTCTCAATAAGGGAACCTCTCCCATTAAAGAGGAGGGACTTCTTGTCCCCTGACTGTTGCTCTTCTAAATTACGTGGTATGAATCAAATACCCTCTCAAAGTGTTACAGCCAACACAAGGTCAAAAAGGAGAAATTTGGGTGAAGGACAGCCATTGGCTCCAAATAATCCGCAACCTTCTACCACTCCACAAGCTATTGGCAAACAAAATGTAGTTCCAAACATGCAAGGAGCACCCAAACCAGCTCCTAAACCAACTCACATGCCAGTTGCTGCTGCCCATGTGCAAGGAATGAATGTGCAAGCTAAAGGACAACAGAGGGATGCTTCATCCCCATTCAACATCATTGATCAGATGAAGAAGACAAATGTAAATATATCAATGTGGGAATCACTATCCATCCCAGGCCAAAGAGATTTGCTACAAGCTGCCATGAAGGACTGGACAACTTCAAATCAACAAGTCCAAATGCAAGAGAAGGTGCTCACAAATGCTGCCCAGCCTGAAGGGAATCATGGAGGACAACAAGGTAAAATGTTGAAGCCCCCTCCTTTTTATGTCTCATTAATCATTGGAAACCAATTGGTGCACAATTGCATGATTGATTCGGGACAAGTAGCTCAGTGATGCCCAAGAAAATAGTTGATCAGCTAGGACTTCAATATGAAACCATATCCAAAGGGGTAGTGCAGTTGGATGGGACAGCAGTAACAATAGTTGGGGTGATTATAAACTTGAGTCTTACCTTGCATGCATGTCCAAATGTTGTTGTTTGAAAAGATGTATCGAGTTATAGACCTTCCATCACTCTTTTCCCTATGTTTGTCAAGAGATTTCACAGCCAAGATTGAGGATATTTGTCTTCTCGATTGGTCACACATGCTTTTATTGAGCGAGGTATGGAACCAAAGCTACAATCAGATCTAAACCTATTGCAAACTTCCACATTGAGCCCTACACTCTAAGTCGGATCAATGCCAATTGTTAGGCATTTGATCAAGAAGATCACCCAAGCACCGATGAAGTCGACACCAAGGTTGGAAGCATCCCGGATCTAACTTTTGATGAATGGGAAAACAAGGTGCATGCTTTTGATCCTTATCAAGAAGTAGAAGAATCTAAGCTAGGAGTCTATTGCATACATGAAGAAAATCAGCCCATTCCTAGCATCACCAAGCTAGACCACAAGGATGACAATGAGGTATGGCAGCTATTTTTTGATGGATCAAGGAGTAGACAAGGTGCCGGAGGGGGAGCCATGCTAGTTTCACCTCAAGGAGTAAAGTACTATTCAGCTTTTAGATTTCAGTTTGCATGCTCCAATAACACTGCTGAATATGAAGCCTTGGTGCAAGGGATGCATTGGGCAATAAAGAGAGGGATAAAGAACTTGCAAGTCTTTGGTGACAGTGAATTGATTGTAAATCAGGTCAAAGGGCAGCATGCTACCAAGAATGATCTACTCAAGTGCTACAAGAACAGGGTGTGGGACCTCATTGAAGATTTTGAGGGCTTTGGCATCAAATCGGCCTCCTAGGAAAGAGAACCAAGCTGCTTTAAAGGCTTGCAGGCGGCATTGGGGCAACCTTTGATATTGTGGAAAGTATTCAAAAGAACAAGGTACAACCAAACATCCATGTGATTGTGAGGCCTTGATGCTTAGACAACAATGTAATTTGGCAAGTGTTTGAGAATGACCAGGAAACCATCCATTTCTTGCAGAAGAAGAAGCTGAGTTCTCGGCTAAAAATTAGGAAAAATTAGAACAACAGTATGGTGACCAAGTGGTACAGCTGAGAACTAACAAGCTACCCAAGGGACTTATCACTTTGGAGTCTATTTTCAATCCCAATGATCAGTTTAGGAAAGAGAAAGCAAACATTCAGGTCAAGAGAGAAGATTCAGTATCCATCTTGGTAGAAGAGAACAAACCATTGCAAATCGGAAAGATGACAACTGAACAAGAAAGGTATGAGTTCATACAATTTGTGTCAAGAATTCCCCGATGTGTTTGCTTAGAGCTACGAAGACTTGAAAGGTTTCAACCCCAAGTTAGCTCAGCACACCATTGAGTTGGATCCAAATACTAAGCCCATCAGGCAGAAACAAAGGCAAGTCAACCCCACATGGAACCTCTCATGAGGAAGGAATTGAACAAGTTGATTGAGTCAAGAATCATATTCCCAATCAAGCATTCTAGTTGGGTTGCCAACTTAGTTCCAGTCAGAAAGAAGAGTGGAGAGATCAGATTGTGTGTTGACTTCAGAGACTTGAATAGAGCATCTCTCAAGGACCATTACCCACTCCCTTCTATGGAGAAAATTTTGCAAGTGGTGGCTGGCTCCGAGAGGTTTTCACTACTTGATGGCTACTTGGGCTACAATCAGATTATTGTGAAGGAAGAAGATCAGTTTAAGACAGCCTTCACAACCAAATGGGAGCTTATGCATACGGGAAAATGCCCTTTGGGTTGTCCAATGCCTGGAGCTACCTTCCAAAGAGAAATGGACATGGCGTTCAAAGGTTTGATCAACAACGTGGTGCTGACATACCTTGATGATATCACTATTTTTTCAAATAATGCACGGTAGACCACCTCTCTCATTTGAGACAAGTCTTCCAAAGGTGCAGGGATTTGGAGTGTCTTTGAATCCTAAGAAGTGTATCTTCCTAGCACATGAAGGAAAGCTCCTTGGCCATATTGTCTCCAAAGAAGGATTAACAACTGATCCAGAGAGGGTTGAAGCCATAAGAGCACTACCATTGCCAAGCCACAAGAAGGCCCTTCAGTTTCTTGGGAGAATAAAATTTGTTCGGAGGTTTGTCCCAGATTTTCTGACCCTTGTCGAACCTATCACCAAAATGTTAAAGAAAAGCATGGCTTTCAAGTGGACAGAGAAGGCAAGGAGAGTTTTGAAGCAATCAAAGAAGCCATCTCTCAAGCACCAAATCTCATCAACCCATATTTCTCCATGGATTTCATCCTCTATGCATTTGGGGTAATGATACCATTTCTGCCATTTTGGTACAGCAGAACAAGGACAATGATGAACAGCCAATTGCTTTCTTTAGCCAAAGCCTAGATGACTATGAGGTGAGATATTCTTTTATTGAGAAGCATGTACTTGCGTGTCGAAGCTTGAAGAAATTCAAGCATCTAGTCTCAAACAACAAGGTTCATTGTTGGTTTCTCAAGCGGGAGTAAAGGACTTCCTCTCAACAAGGATTTGAATGAGAAAAGAGCAGGTTGGATCACTTGTGTCATGGTGTATGACATTGAGATCAAGGTTACCAAGTTCTGGTAAGAGGAAAAGGATTATGTGAGAAACGATTACAGGTAAGCAAAAGGGAGTATGCAATGAAGAAGAGGCTGTTTTTGACATTCAAGACAGCCATGTGCAAGGTAGCACTCAAGAAGAGGATAATGCTGTCCCCACTCCTTGCTGGACCCAAGGTATATTGCACTTCCTAAGCACGGGCCTATGCCCTCTAGAGATGAAAAAAACCCAAAGAAGATACTTCAGATTGCAGTTGTCCCATATGCCATAGTGGACGGTGTTTTGTTCAAGAAATACGTGAATGGAGTCTTTCTTGAGATGCATTAACACAAATCAGATTCATAGGGTGTTGGAAGAATTCCATGGTGGACCAGTTGGTGGTCATTTTACACCAAGAGTAACAGTCCTAAAAATCGGAAGGCTGGTTATTATTGGCCCAAGATTTTTAGTGATTGCTTAGCGTGGATCAAAAGGTGCAAGAATTGTGCATTATTCACGAGGTAAAGAGAGGTTTACTTCCCTCCCATTGCGTATCCAATTTCAGCTGACCAACCATTCATGCAATGGGGTTTAGACTTCATTGAGTCATTAATCCAAATTCAAGCCAAGGGCATAAGTGGATTTTGATGACTACGAGACTACTTCACCAAATGGACTGAAGTAGTAGCACTCAAGGAAACAAATGAGTCTAGCATCTTAGACTTCTATGAGGGGATATTAACCAGATTTGGCATACCTGCTACAATAATATCGAGATAATGCATTAGCATTCATTGGGTCCAAGGTGACATCGAGTGGGATGTCAAGAACGGGATCTACCTAAGTACTTCATCAAACTACTACCCTCGGGGTAATGGCCAGAGCTAAATCTACAAACAAGAACTTGTTGAGGATCATTAGGAGGACTCTTGATGAGAATCGAGGTCTTGGCATACCAAACTGAAATCAGCCTTATGGGTTGATAGGATAACTCATAAGAGATCCATAGGTAACTCTCCATTCAGGCTTGTTTATGGAAGAGAGGAAATCTTGCCCATGTCACTTGAGTTGCCAACATTGGAACTCATGAAGCAATTAGAGTTGCTAGAGTTTGAGCCCATGGAGGTGAGATATGCGAGTTGATGGAGCTCGAAGAGATCGGATATCGGGCATCCCAAGCAATGGAGAAGGATCAAGCTTTGATCAAGAAGACCTTTGATAGGAAGGCTAAGAGTAGATCTTTCCAAGTTGGAGATATAGTGTTAAAATGGGATGCGAGATAGAGAAAAACCGGAAGGCATTCAAAATTTGATGCCATTTGGAGTGGCCCATACATGGTCACAAAGTGTAAGGACAACAATGCCTTCCAATTGTCTTCATTGGATGGTGAAGAACCGTAGATTCCATCGAATGGAATCTATCTAAAGCATTCTACTAAAGGAAATTCTTCACCTTGTAAATATTAGCTTAGGTTTTCATTCCTCCAAGTGCTTGTGCACATTGTTTTCATGTAGTAGGTTGTTTTGCTTTCCCTAAGTGCTTTGCACAAAGCTTGTTGTCACCGGAGATGTTTTGCAGCCCTTGCTTCCATCGGGTGATATTCCATCTTCCTCCTTGCAACATTCTAAGTCAGTTGGGGTTCCGAACAGACAACTCATGACTCCATGCCCAATGGATGCTTCAGTCAACTGGTAACTTCATCCAGCAGGTAGATGACCCCACTGAGTCACAAAATTGTTATCCAAAATTCACCCCTCAAGGTAATTTTGATAACATGCAGAAAAATTATTCGATCCTGAGCAAGTAAGATTGATTCGAGGCCCAAAATCATGTTTTTCGGGGTCCCCTCGGCCTTTTCTAACTCTCCCATCCAAGAAGAAATCCCAACGAGTTAGAGAAAATGGAAAAAATGCAAAAAATAAGGTTGCAGGACTGTTTTAAGGCATTTCAGTCACGAAGGGTTCGGTGTCGTCTTGAGGGCTAAAAAAACAAAGAAAATCAGCTAAGTCGGACATTTTTGTCCCAGCGGTGCAGTGGGGACAGTTGGGACGTCGGGGCGAGGATGCAAAAAGCCGAAATGGCCGAAAGCAAGGAAAAATGTCTAAGTCTTTTGTTTCGCGCGGTTTGGGACATCCGGCCAAAAGTACGCGGGGGACGTGAACCGGCTGATTTGCCGAAAGACAGTCCATTTTAGGCGGTTCGGAGATATTTGTCCCAGGCAGTTTGGGACATTCGGGCCAAAAAGTACGCGAGGGGCCGCGAACCGGCCGGTCGCTTAAAAAGACAGTCCATTTTGGGTGGTTCGAGATATTTTTCCTGGGAAGTTTGGGACAGCCGGCAAAAAGTACGCGGGGATGCAAACCGGCGATTCACGAAAACAGATCCATTTCAAGGCGGTTCGAGATATTTGTCCCAGGCGATCCGGGACAGATTGGGACAAAGTACGTGAGGGACGCGTGGGGCGCGAAAGCTGAAAAGGCCAAACAAGAGACAAGGAGGCCCATGGACAAATCAAAACGTGCCATGTTTGGAAGGGAAGAAAGTTGAAAAAATTGCTAAGTGTTTGACGCAAGGTAAAATTGCGCCCCTCAGGCCCGAGCCAATAAAATAGTGCCACGTGTCCAAGTGGCAAAATTATTTTTAAGGAAGGGCCCGAAAGAAAAATTTCAGAGGATGAGCCCACGGATGAATCAGAGCTTGACACATGTCATCCAAGTGGCGGAGCGCGGGAAAATTTGAAAATTTTTCCAAAGACCAAACGGGTAAAAAATTCAAACTTTTTTCCCGCCGATCCGTTCTGGGCCTGTTTTTGCCCTAAATCTTCAAATGGCCATAACTTTCGATCCAGAGCTCAGATTTTCGCGTTCTTTATATCAATGGAAATCTGGTGAAATTATCTACATGATTCCATGGTCAATTTTGCATTTTTGTTCAGTTTCGAGAGAGAAAATAAAGAAACGTCTCGGCACATGGTAATGGCTAGAAATGATGTTTTAAAACCAGTTTAATGCAAAATGGGTCACATTCTTCTTCGATGGCCAAAAATGTCGAGGAATGGGTCCATGAAGGATTCTCATTCTATTTTAATGCATCTTCATTCAATGAGGAATGGCTCCCATGTTTTTACATGTTTTCTCTCTCCTGGGCTTGACCCATGCATTGTAAAAGCCAGATTTGGCTCATTTTTAGGGGAACATTTCTTTGGATAGCAAGCTTCTTCTTTCACCTTCAACAAGTGATTTTTGCAAGTATCATACCTCTTGATGGTTGTAACAGGTTTTCTACCTTTTGATGTTGTAATGCAAGGATTTTGACAGTGGAAATGACAATACAGGCTCTGTGATCAGTTTTCAGTCCTTTGGTTGTGTTGTTTGCTTCATTTCAGACTTTAAATTACATCTTATCAGTTTGTGCATGATGTTTATGTTGCATTCCATGATCTGTGTCTATCTGTAGAACTAGAAGTGTTCACCACTCCTCCTTTGGTGTATCACCTATTAGTTTAGTTTCAATTTTTGCACTTTCTATCTCTGTCTCCTTGGAATTTAGAGTAGGATTAGGATTCAAACCTCTGTAATTGTGCAAATAACAGATCTGATCAGAGGAGTTTGAGGAACCAGCCTCTAATATGGAGATTCCTCTCTCATTTTACAAGTCCCACACTTGGAGAGAGGTTTCAATGTTGTGCAATCACACTGGATGCTTAGAATGATCAAACTAGAAATCTGATCAACATCCAGGGGGTGTTGCTGAATTTGCACTAACGAGGTTTTTCTACCAAAAGGGTTTCCCATGAAAAATCTGTTTGTTCGATATTTTATGCATGATATGTGCTTGAATGACTGCTCATAATTTTAAATTCGCACATCATTAAAGGTTTTGAATTTTGAATTAAGTGAAAAATATTTAATCTACATTGATTCACCCCCTCTCGAAGTGCTTGTGATATCTAACATTAAGTACGAATGAATAAATTATATAAACACCCGAGGTAAGACCCTATCCTCCTTTTTGTTCTTCCTCCCTACCCTCTATTTGGTCCACCATCATGCCATAGATGCAATACACTCATAGTGATCTATGAGGCTATCTATTACCCCTTTATAGCCATGTATGTTGTATATCACAATACATCGATTAACCTCATCATCCCTATGCTCATAGTAGCGCACCTCATCCCCTAAGGAATTGTACTACTCCGTGGTCACAAAACTTGGTGGATCCATATGCCGAGATCCATGTGTGGCTCCTTAAGCATCTCCCCGTCACTTGATATAGAGTATTTGGATCTTTGTATTCGGCCCATTAGGCTTCTATTTGTATTTGATATCTATCACACTTCCGATAATTAGGTTGCATTTCTGCTCACACATTGCGCATAGAGCTCATGGAGTGTTGTATCTAGTTCCAAGTGATCTACATCTAACTCCCCTATAGTCATGTTATCTTTATTATCGTAAATCCATCTACACCCTCTCCTCCTACATGTGTTTATGTCTCTCCTCCCACCGCACTTTGCTTCCTTTTGTTTTACCTATACTACCTCCTTGGATCCCTAGGTTTCCCACTACCATATTATCCACTCCACATAATCCTCTACTTCTCCCACATCATTCTTTTCTATATCTAGTTTCTCTGCCTCTTCCAATAATGGAGTCCATCATCATGGGACTAGGCAAGTACCTCTCCACCTCATCCCATCTATATCTAATTGGAACCACATGCATCTTCGTCACTAACCCAAATTACCTCATCACATGTGGAAATTGTATAACCTTCACCATATTTGATCTACTATCCCAGTACTCCATCTCACCATCCATATATGTGTAAGTTGGATATATATAGACAACCATACTATGAACCCTCTATATGGCCTTCATTTGACATCATCTAGATTCAATCTCCCCAATCTCCCCGCATACCAATCCTCGCCCTCTCACTTTATCTCCATGAGCTTAGTTAGCTCTCAATCTCATGAATCCCATTATCAACTCTATGTGGTCCCATGTAATCCATGGAATCCTTGAAGACCTCACCACATTTATGTGCTCATAGTCCCAATAATGCAAGAAAAAGCCTACATCCATACCTGATCTCCTCTTTGTGATATACATCCATAGCTCATAAAATACCTATACTATCAGAGTCATCCCAAATGAAAAAACTTTACTATGCTCAACAATGTCAGCCACCACCATTGTTAAGGCTAATAAAAATTTGGCCCCACCCAAGAATCATGTAGTGCATAGAAAGATATAGCTATCATGATTAAGCATATCAACTAGTTCCTTGATGTTGCAAGTTTGGTAGCGGTATTAATGTGAAAGGACTCTAATAAAAAGTGATTTTCTTGGACTCTTCCCAAATATTTGTCTCAATACATCTATCTGACCCTCAGCTATAATCCGTACTATAATTTTTGTATGGATATGTAATCTCAAAATGTGATACATGTCCTCTAACATGATCATTATCTCTCTTTTCTAGAACAAGAAAGTGCTGGTCCTCATGTCCCATCTTTCTATCAATGCTATGATAATCCATGTGTCTCTAGGCACTCTCTCGATAATAACGTAATTTGTTGAATCCAATTGTGTCTAGGTGATCCCACTCAACATGTGTGATATATTCCCTAATACTTCCCAACATGGTTGGGACTTCATCTCTCAAGTATAAAGTGTCTCTAGCATACCAAAATCAATCAAACAAGCACCCATCAACATCTAATCATCATTTTTTATCTAAAAATTATCAATAAAATCTACATCCTACCCATTCAACATTGAACCTAGCTAGGTTGATGATGACCTTCCCTTAGTAAAAATGATAGTACCCACCTTGCCAACTGGCCCTTTGCCACCTATCAAAAATGTTAAAATTCAAAAAATAAAAAATAACTAAAGATCAACAAAGATAGGTTTTTGGGACTTACTACTCTTTGAGACCTCTGAAACTTCTTCCCACCTCCATTGGTGACTATTTCACTCAAATATTAAGCTTTTATATCACTCAAAACTCTCGATCATAAAAATAATGTCATTTGAATGAGACTTATCAGCCGTCACCATCATTTAAATAGGCATGATGACCCAATCATTGTTGACCCAAGCCAATCTTTGTCGACCCATTTAATCACCTTCGACCCAACCCTATTTTTCCTTTTACCTTGTCTCATCCAATATCCTTATCAAATTATCATTTATTCTAATTTTTACTTATGTGTCACCCATAACACACCTTTCCTTTTCTTACAAAGACAAATTTTATATCTTTTTGTCTACTCGTCTCATCACACATCCAATCCAAGAATCCCCCTTGTGGCCATCTATTGTTTTCCTACTAGGTCACCACATATCCTCTTAAGACCAAAGTTTTGGACATCATTTCCATCTCCATTCCACCAGGACACATATATTTTCACTTCCTCATAATTGAAGGATATCACATTTTATTTTTCCCCCAACATTTTTTCAAGACAATTGTCTTGAAAATATTTACATTTTTATGTATAACATTGATGTCTTCCTTTTAACCATTGGTCCCATAGCTTGCACATCCATATGATTGGATTCTCATTGGATTCCCTACATCTTGCAGTGTTTCTTCTACCTCACAAGTTTGTAAGACATTAATGTCACCTCTATTGAGGTCCTGTTATGTTCCCTACTAAAGTGTTTCCATGATTCTCGCCATCTTTACCTCATCCATCTGATTGGATTCCCCTTATATTACCTCTATCTTGTACTTATATTTTCTAACTCACAGGTCCATAGATCACCACTATATTTATTTTTATTTTTTTATCCTATCCTTATCACAATGGTCATCATTCTCCACTTGGGGCATATTTGATCATCTTTTGTCATCATTTTCATATTTCCCATTCGTTTCCTCTCTTCCTTCGTCTATCTCTTTTAACCTAGTAATCCATTCATCTTCTTGTCATCGATCCCTAGTTTTAGGGGGAGCACCTTAACAATCACCCTTTATCACTTCTAGTTTTATCTCATGGTTTGTTTAACATAAAACACTTGAAAAAAAGTGGAAAATATACATACAAAATTTTCATATGATTTTCCCCAATCCCGCATTCATTCCCCTTTAGCATCATCTTACACATTCACACCCCTCTTCATATTTCAAATTCCTATTTCCTTCATAATCCCATTTATTTCATATATTTTCCCACTTTCCTATCTTAATCCTATCATTATTTTATCTCTCTTAATTCAACCCTAATCACATTTAATTATCCCTAATATCATATATTATGCTAATCACATCCAATTTATTAATACAAAGACTCTCACCTACTCTTATTCAATGTTTTCCCACCCTCTCACCACATTTTTTCATTCATATGTAACCCTAACACACCTAAACAACTCAAAACCCTAATCCACCCTCATTAGGTCCCCATTTATTGAGTTGTGCATCTCCTCCGCCACCCAAATCAACGAGTCATGTATATTCGATGATGACCCAAGTAGGTCATCGTAAACCCTATAATTATATCACTACCCCCTCCTCAAGAGGAGGAAATTTTGGATTTTTAGCCTTCTTTCATGTTTTTATTATTTTCTCTTCTTGTGAGATGAAATCATCAACTTGGAGTCATCTTGGAGCCATTGCATGCCATATTTGGTGATGTGAAGTATAGAGTTTCTTGGAACTCTGCCATTGTTTCATCATTTCTTTCCATCGCTTTGTAGGTCTGTTCATTTCCTTTGAGATCCACAATATTATATGCCATCATTTATTCTTATTCATAGCTCTTTTTCCATTTATTTAGCCCCATAAAACCCTAATCCTACCCATGTCACCTTTGACCCGGCCTAGTCACCATCAACCCAATCGGCATCAAACTTTTTCTTCTTCTTGCCTCTCATCGTCATATTTTTTCCACCCTCCTTCAACATTCGATCTCTTTTTTCTATGTTCCATCTCTTTAACATCGCATATATCCCTATTTTAGCCTCATTCACTTTCGACTATCTTAGGTATTCCCCCCATCATTGACCCAATATACATTTTCATCATATTTGCATCTTTTATGTTTCCTACATCTATGCATCATATTCATGATAACTCCAACTTTTTAGCATCTCTGTCCCAAATATTTTTTGTGTACATATATGTAGTTGATCTGTTATAGTCATTGTTGACTACCTTTTTCAATCTCGGGTCATCATCGATCCAATCGGGTTTGATTTCACTTATTCTAATTTTATCATCGTCTTCATTATTTAGTTTGTTATCTAGTATATATCCGATCCATGTTATTCTATATTACGCATGCTATCTATCTTTTATGTTTTATAAATATTTTAATCAACTTGGGTTAAAATTCTCCCTAGGAATTTGGTCACTTCTGAGACTAAAGTTTTTAGGAAACTCAAAAATTATCTACTAATATTTTTCTTGTATATTTTTCTCCTTATTGTGCATGTTATCAAGCTCACCACGGAGAGGATACTTACATCCACATCTTCATCATCATCACACATCATAAGGTATCCTTAAACCCTCATGTACTTTGGAGTTTCTTATTTTCTTATACACCATTCCATTATCTTGAAACAAAAGCGGGAAAATTTGTCAAACAATGGGAGTATATAACAAATTTATTTATGAAATCATACCTTAGACTATTGGTACATACCTAATATACCTTCTAAATTATTAGTATATGCTAAAAACTCCTTTTATTAGGATAAATGATGTCATCTAATAGATAAGTATAAATAGCTTGAGACAAACATGTTATTGTTTTGGTAGAGACTCTACAAGATGAGAACTTTCCCTTGAGACATATGGAAGGTTCATAGAGATTTACATCAAACCACTAACATCTACAACCAGTCCTGAGGGAACCAATTACATATTTAGGTATATAAAAGTAAATTCTAAAATACCACATAGTCATGTTTATGTAAGAAAACAAAGTTTGATGAAATTACAAACATAATCATTGAGTAAAGAAGAAAATACATGACTAAATCATTATTATTAAATCCTTTATGTCTTTAAGAAATTCCTCATGGGATTGATAAGATAGAACTGATACAAAACCCTGTTCTTCCAAGTTTTTGAAGCCTTCTCTGTTCACATCAATGAGATTCACACCCCTCCTTTTTAAAAATTTACTTACAAGGAACATAACCACCTTTATTTTATCAACCCAAGATGGTAACAATGGGGTTTTTCTTAGGTTAGTACATGTGTGTGCAAGACACAAGGTGATAAAACATTCTTATATATGTCAATAGGTTTCTTGACTCATTGTGAAGGAAACATGTAAAGATAACAAGATTTAGACCTTATAATGGACTCTGTAGACATAAAATCATGCATTTTAGACATATTTAGCCTGGTCTTATACTACTATTTAGAAGGTTCTCAAGTGTACAAAGTACTAATTAATCCCACCTTTTTCCATCTTTGTTTTATGTTTTACTTCATCTTTCTCGTGTATTTCTTGATACTTATCACCCCATTTTCTAACTTCCCGATAGTCTAGCCTAATTCTAGGTGCTCCAACCTATATTGAGGCACCTCGGAGCACCCCATCTGTCTTTCGGGGTGCCTGTCAGTCCCACCCTAGGTTCCCTGATCTATACTTAGCCTCTTTCACTCATTTTTGGGTCACTTCTAGCTGTTGGTCTCCTTTATCTTTTCCTCAGTTGACATTTTCAAGATTAATTGCAAAAGCACACTTGAGAGCCCTATAAATATAAAGCTTATAAGACCATATTGAGGGTCCTAGGTATTTGCACTATATCACTAATATCACTCAATCTAGGGTTGTATCTATTGCACCATCTTCATCCAGATAGTTCCATACATTTTAGTTAGAAAAGTCTACATCACATCCATTTAAATAGAAGAGAGGGATTATGTTCTACATATTATTCTACATATTCTATAGCTATCATAGCTCACTACTATAAAAAGTGTGACACACAAGAACACCTAGGGAAACATATACACACACTAACCAGAACTACATCAGGGTCCATAATGTAGTGTAACACTCAACGATAAGTCCACCGGTTTGGCGGTTGAGGTCAGTCTAACCCATTCCTCTTCTTCATGTGTAGGGCATCATCTATTTCATCCAGTGAATCTAGTGTGATAGAACGATAGAGTTTCAAACCTAGTTCGACACTACTAAATACAATTTATGAGCATCTACATAGTTCTTAATGCCTATAATCTAAATAAGGGTTCCCCTGGTGCTATGATACCAGCCCAAGTGCCTATGTCACCCCGGTAGTCCCGATCTACCCTTTATAGGTTCCCCGAGTGATTATCGCATAGCTGGTTTCCAGTTTTAGGTTTGTGACAACTGAGACAATATTATGTTATTAGCTAAATCATCTTTTCACTTTCTATTACACATTATGGTTTCTATTTCAATTAGAATAGTTTATTTCTTTTTATGACACATTACCTTTATCTATTACATTATACAATGTTTTACGTCCTCTTATTTAGATTAACTATTGGATATACTTTCCCCTAGCCATTATATTTTTAGTTAATCATTTTGGTGAACTTGACATAGCTTTCTTAGTAATTTCATCATGGGTCAACTTCATCACAAGTCCTCTATTCCTAAGTCCCCCATTACACTATTATTTGATTACCATGGCCATGATTTTTCATGCACCGCTCCCACTTATATAAGTTACAATCCTTTCCCTTCATTCATCAATCTTCTAACCTCTGGGATGGATCCGATTCCATTGCATATGTTGTTACCTCTTACTTATACACAATTGATCATGTAACCTAGCTTAACTTGTAGTTGGAGTAGAAGCTCTTCCTCTAGTTCTTAACATTACCTCCCCAACATTGGACCCACCAACCTCTAGCTCTATGTTTCCTTCTTCGCCACCCATGATGGACTCTCAATCTCGTGCCATGCCTCCTCCTCCAACTCCTATCGTTTTCATGATTGATATAGTCTCTACATTTCCTATGGTTACTGATACTTTACATTCATCCTCAACACTGACCCTGCACTACTTGGTAACTTTTATTATTCCCCCATTGTCACCTTTTTGTATGAAATTCCATTCACTTCTACTCTCTATATGCTTGCTTAGAATGCAGTCTCTTCCCTACAATTTAATCCCACCACCACTATTATAGCATACACAGAGTCCCTTTACCTTCCTTAGAGCTTATTTCTCTGCGGTGCTAATATCATCTTCCTCTATGCATCCACCATTCACTTGCACCCTCTTCATAAATAATTATTATTGGGAACACATACCACTTGACACATCTTGCACTACTACTATATGTTCCCATGAGGGTATCCTTTGACTAGGTTTTGACTCTAATGATCTCCATTCTCCTTTATGTGATCCACATCTATATCATGGTTCTATCATCCTTACTGCTACATATGGCCCATGTGTTTTCCATCTTGTAGTTCACCTTACACATACTCCCATTACTGCCCCACTCACTCTTGGACAATCTTGGCTAGATTATATTAGAGGGGCACTTGATCTTGATCACATTGATATCACTTTTCCCATGCCATTTGGTGACATCCACATTTGTAGCAGCTCTTTTCTTTGTTATTCACCTAACTACACTATTTGGTATTCCTTCGGATTCCCATTTCCCCCTTCTTGATGAACAATATGCTAGGTGATGCATATTTTATGCATCCATAGTTATTTGGATGACCAACCACATACCCTTGCTTATCAAGTCTCTTGTGTTGTCTAGTACAATTTTGATACCTATCTTAATGATTCTCCATAAGACCGTCCCTCTTTTTACCCTCTTTTATCAACACTTACAGATTCACCCCCTACTATAATCTATTCTTTCTCCTCTAACATGGTTAATGAGTTACACTCACGCAGATCTTTATCCTAATACACCCTTATAGGAAGTTATAAACATGTTGCAAGTTCGATGTCAGTCCATGGAATCCAAAATGACGTCTCTTCATGATATGATTATGTAACTTCAACATGCTCCTACCCATCCTACAACTCCTACTCCACCCAACTCCCCTATCGGTCACCTCTCTCGATCCACCACTTCCACATTTCCCTTAGTCTATTATTCTTCCTTCTCATACCACACCACACCACATTATGGGTCACCTTATTCACCACCATCTCCTTACATTTCCGCCTACCCATTATCACCCTCCATCGCATGATTAACCCACATCCATGATCATCAATTCTATCATTATCATCGCATTCAAGGACATCATAGAGATTATTTTCATTCATTATCCTATGTTATCATAGATGTCAAACAATTATGCCTTCTCTCATTTAGCACCCACCTCCTCCCCCACCTACACACACCCCTCGGGCTCACCCAATTCGTATGCATCGAACTCAGCCTATCTCACAGGAAATCTCACCACCAACCTATCGTAGCACCTTCCTAATATCCCCTCTAGATATCACACCACAGTCTTCTTTTCTTCAACATCTTTTGCGTGTATATCAGTCTTGCTTGCCCACACCGACTCTATCTATTATATCCACACTAGTAGATTGTATACCTCCATTTCCACCATCTCACACAATGATCATAGGACCTTCCTCTTTCGACCTTATCAGTTGATTTATCTTCTTGACATACTTGGGGGCATAACATATTACATATCCCTCCCCTCTTATTTTATCTTAAATACATAGTTTTACACCATACATTCCTTATTTATCACTCGTTTACATATTAACACGTTTAGTCTTGCCACGCTCGATACCCAATGAAACACCCTAGTACTTCATTCACACTTTGAATTTGTTTAGGGATTACTTTATTAAACTTAACCACAAACACCACACATATTATCTCATCATCTTTATGAATCACTATATAACTTATATTATCTAGTACATACCTCATCTCCAAGTTATTTATACATCATCTTTATCATACACACTACACTAGTAATCATATATGAGTCTAGTTTTATATTTCACTCATACATTCTATCTCTACACTAGGTCACATCATCCATGGGTCTAGCCTTTTACCTATTATCACAATCTTTACATTATACTATGTAATGACACATCTAATTCACCATCCAGTCACCTACACTACATTTTTCTACGTGTTGCACTCACCGCCCTATGATGCACTTTAGTTCCTTGGTCCATACTTGAATGCTAAGGTTTTACGAATCAAATGGACCTTCTCTACATGCAACATGTCATCATATCACATCCTTTGGACTAGTGACCTATGCTCTAGGATATATCGTCACTCACACCTATCATCACATAGCGGTATACACCTTAGGTTAAATCACCACTCCTTTCATCATTTATATGTCATCCTCTCACATTATATCACTTTCCATCATACTATCCTATACTTTTATCACTTCCACATTATTCCATTACATTATCATACCTTTAATCATCACGTAGTGGTATACACCTTAGGTTAAATCACCACTCCTTTCATCAATTTCTCATTATCATCTTACATCCTATCATCACCTATTTTATTATCCTCTTCTACGAAATACTATCATTCTTTATCCTGCTCATCACTTAGTGGTATACACATTAGGTTAAATCACCACCTTATCTTATTCACCACATAGTGGTATATGTTTAGTGATAGATCACAAACTTCCACTATCTATCCCATACTTATACACGCTTCATACCCCTCATCACCTATTTTGTAGTGATATACACCATAGACTACATCTTCGCCTTCTTCTTTCCTTATGTAGTGATATACACTTAGGGATAAACTATCACTCCTCCATTCATCACGTCTCATACAATCCCATAATTCATCACTTACTACCACTCATTATATAGTGATATACAATTAGGGATAAATCATCACTCATCTATTCAAAAATTCATAGTATACATTTTGCTATAGGTTCCATGCACATCTTACCATGTCACATTTCATCACCATTACTCATATACACACTCATCACACATGTTAGACACACCTTCACAACAATACTATTCCACCATTTCCCGATGACACACTCTCATTTAATGTTCATTATTGATGATGAGGGCATAAAAAATTAACCTCACTTTGCATACACTTCCATATACTCGGGGCACATTACTCCTATCATTCCATATTGCATGATCTTGGTAGCATTTAGTTTTGCTTACTAGGTTTTTCATGCTCACTCTATTACACATGTTAGTTGGCTTTCCTATATGTCATTATCATACACACATGCACGTTCACCTATTTGTTTAGTTTGATCACAGATACAAGACATTTATGCATGGCATGGATGCTCACATTCTACCCTTACTATATTGGTCACTAGGGGCATTGAAATTCATCTCGTCTAAGTGTTATTGTTTCATTTTATACTTAGCATATTTTACTACTTTCTCATACACATTTTTGGCATATTGGATATCATCCTAACATGGTAATGGGTGTCTCATGTGCAACATTTGTTTTGTAGGACTACATGTTTCCATGACTACTTCTTTGTAATTATAATAGTATGCTTTGGTTGCTATTGTATGTGGGATTTTTCCTTTGCTTGTATGCACACTTGTCTATTTTTGCAGCCATGATGGCCTTGTGTCTCTTGTGACATCATGAGCAATGTCCCATGTTTGAAACCCAATTTTTGTAGTCTATTTTTTCTTCTTGTGTGTTTACAATACTGTCCTTGGTAGTTTTTCTATACTTTGTGTTTTTACACTTATTACATGTATGTGATTGTGGACTAACACTTCTTTTGGCTAGCCATCCCTTTTCTATGTTCCTTGGTATCCACCAAGTGCTTTCCCTTCCCCCATATACACGGCTGAGTTGGTTATAAGTTCGAGTGTGGTTCGTCCATGTTTTGGGCCACATTCTCCTTCTAGGGTAGTCACATGCACCCCCAAAGAGGGGGACATCTTTATGGGTTTCTACTAACATAGTGTATCTACACCGGTTGACACATAGAGAGTGAGTTCAAATAATATCAAACTCCATAAAAATGGCCTTAATAGGATATGATGTCCTTCGGTAATTCTATGGAGTAGTTCTGAAGCTCGGGGTTACGGTGGGTGGCCTCTCTCTATAATTATCCGTCTAGTGGGGTAGGATCACCCAAAAAATTAGTACTTGATATATCTTCAACAAATTTCAGCGAAGTGGTTAGAGTTGGAGGACAAATAACATTTCCTCCCTACACTTATTTAGCCAGAGGTGGTGTGAGATCAGGTGAGAAACTTCTGCAACGGTTATAGGATATCCTTCTACACCCTTTCTCTTGAGATGGATGAGGTGCACATGTTCCATTTTTCCATTTTCTTTCTAGCATACTTTACATTTTGTGTATTTTACACATTTCCATTTATACATGTATTTTCACATACATACATATTTGACTACTTGTGTGTTTTCTCCTTGTAGGTCCACCGTATGAGAAATAAGCGATCAAATTGGGGACAACAACAAGAAAAACAAAAACAAAAATGAAAAACACACTGCTATAGGAACTTGCCTTTGCACTATAGCATCCACACACATTCCACCCTAGATGCACTCTCATCACTTCTTTTCAATTTTTCATCTTTAGAATCCACATTCCCCCATGTTCAAGTCTAGTCCATAGACACACTTTATTCTACACCCTAAATGTATTCTAGGTTCACTTCTCACCACTTTATGTTACCGAGCTGTTCACTCACCAACATAAAGTGGGGGAAAATGTAGACATAAAATCATGCATTTTAGACATATTTAGTCAGATCTTATACTACTATTTAGAAGGTTCTCAAGTGTACAAAGTACTAATTAATCCCACATTTTTTCCATCTTTGTTTTATGTTTTACTTCATCTTTCCCACATATTTCCTGATACTTATCACCCCATTTTATAACTTCCCAAGATTCTAAACCTAAGTCGGGGAACCGCAGGTGCCCCTGGTCCCACCTTGGGTACCCTGATCTATGCTTAGCCTCTTTCACTCATTTTTGGGTCACTTCTAGCCATTGGTCTCCTTTATTGTTTCCTAAGTCGGCATCATCGAGATTAATTGTGAAAGCACATTTGAGAGACCTATAAATATAAATCTTATAAGACCATATTGAGGGTCCTTAGTCTTTGCACTCTATCACTACTATCACTCCATCTAGGGTTGCATCTATTATACCATATTCATCCACATAGCTCCATACATTCTAGCTAGAAAAGTATACATCACATCCATTTACATAGAAGGTAGGGATTATATTCTACATATTATTCTATATCTTCTATAGCTATCATAGCTCGCTACTACATAAAGTGCGACTAACACAAGAGCACATAGGGAACCATATACACACACTAACTAGAACTACATCGGGATCCGTAATGTAGTGCAACACTCAATGATAAGTCCACCAGTTTGGTGGCTGAGGTTAGTCTGACCCATTTATCTTCGTCATGTGTAGGGCATCATCTATTTCATCCAATGAATCCAATGTGAATGACCAAAGAGTTTGCACCTAGTTGCGGTACTTCCCAACATAGTTTTTGAGCTTCACATAGTTCCTGAACACCCAAAATCCAAACTAGGGTGCCTTGGGGTGATCCAATACTCTCTCATGCACCTTTTTCACCTTAGGTAGTCCCAATCTTCCTTCACAAGGTCTTTGAGTGATCGTCTACATAGCTAGTTTCTAGTTTCAGTGTCTGTGACAATATTATGTTATTAACTAAGTCACCTTTCCACTTTCTATTGCACATCGGGGTTTCTATTTCACTTAGAACAATTCATTTCTATTTATTGCACATTTCCTTTATTTATTACAGTACACATCATTTTATGTCCTCCTATTTAGATTAAATATTGGATATACTTTCCCCTAGTCATTCAAGTTTTAGTTAATCATCCTCAAATCTAGATTATAAGTTTAAAATTCAAATTTTTAATTTTGACAGGAAAATTGATTCAAGCTAATTTGAGATCTCTAACAAGGAGAAAAGACATTACATGTCTTATTGGAAAAAATAAGGTCCTATACCTCAACACATAAAAATTGCACTTACATACACCTTGATTGCCCCAATTGATTCCAAATTCACATCACATAGTAACAACTATGATTAGGGTGTTAAATTTGTGTAACTTGTCTCTTTAGTTGAACAAATTGACTAATGATAACAAAAAGGTGGTGAGTAGTTGATAATTTTTGTATATTTAACACAATGGAATGAAAATCAATGGTTTCTTCTCATTCACTCAATGGCCTTATTGTCATGCTAAATGTCTAGCATGTAAAATTTAAAATTTTGGTCATGAAAACTAAACCCACACTTGAAATTCCCTTTCTGGTCAATGTAAACCTTTCCTCCAACCAACATATTTCAACTAATTCACCCTAATTCTGATTGAGAGGAATGTGCTAACATTATTTTTAAGTTTTTTTCATGTGTAGGGAAGTTTATCTAGATGATTCATGAGGTTATGAAGATCCAAAGAAAGAACGATTTTCCTGAACACTTCAAAAGGGGTTTCATTGTTCTTTTTATCACTAGTGAATGTCCTCCGGAAGATTATATGGAAAATTAAAATAATTTGGGAGTTATATGGGAGATAAATGAAGTTTTCCGAGGTAGTTTAGGAATATTCTATGGAGATAATTGATATCGGGAACAAGTTGAGGAAAATTGGGTCTTTTTGTGCAAGGCCCTGGAAATGCGTGCTCCAAAATAAATAGTTATTTGAAGGGTTTCAAGAGCCTCGTGAAGTGTTGGGAGCTCATATCCTATGAATTTGAAACATGTCATGGAATACTTCATCGTTTAATAATCAAGGAAGAATTATAGGGGTATAAAAGAATAAAATTTCCACTAGTGCAACACAAGGGTATTTTTACAAGGTGGAACTTTATCAAAGGGTTTCGGACACCTCGGGAAGATTTAGGAGCTTAAAAATGTAAAATTTGATTACTCTGGGCCATAATCCTAATAAATGTGTTATATTATTTCATACTCATTCTAGATCTAGACTTTAGTGGAAACTTAACTTAATTTTACACACACAAGGGCTAAAGTGGAAAATGAACTCAAAAGGTAAATTGTAAGTTGCATCAGGTGTTGAAATCCCTAATTTTATGTTGTGATAAATTTTGTATCCCCTAATTTTCATGTTAAAATCCCGTAATTTTCTCTTGTGAAAATTATTTCACCAATAGGAATTTATAATATATCTACATACAATTGTTCTCCATGGAGCTTGGAACTGTCTTCTCGATATTTTACAGACTCTTGTTGTTCTTCCTAGGGAGATATCCTATAGTGTTTATTCTCTCTACTTGTATCTAATTTCCTATAATGACATAGGCCTCTCTCTCTTGAACTATACTCTCTAACATTTTCACGCATGTATTTATATTCACACTCCTCAACTTAGAGTCTTCTCGATTGAAAACTCCTTTACACTCTCTAACATTTCCACTAGGGTTTCCTCTTTTGTGAACTTATTTTTGCACCATGGTAATTTATTATTCACTCTTGTCCTTTTGGTGGGATTATTTTTACGCACCCTTCATTCTTCAAATATGTAATCTTCTTTGGGGCTTCTCTCTTCTCTTCTCTACCACCTCATCTTATGGTTTCACATAATCTTATGTGTGTTGATGGTCTATAGTGACCATATCCTCATTTATGGAAAAATACTTCCTCATTGTAATATTCTTGCAGACAACCATGTACCTCTAGGTGACTTATCTCTTCACCCATATAGCTAATATTTGAGATAATGGTGTAGTTAGGGTCCATTAAAACCACATTTGATTTACTATGCATGATGTTATTGATACCAACTAATCCCTAAATATCATCACATCATCATAATTAAGTTCATATGACTCAAATAGGGTAAACTAGGGTAAATGATGTAAGGGAAATCAAGAGGTATATAGAGAAATTTTGGTGTGTTGAGGTTTTATACCTCATTTGGGTGAATAAAGTTTTATCTTTTTTTTTTTTTTTATCTCCTTGTATCATAGATGTTAAAAAAAAATTCCAGCTAAAACCTAATATTTTAAGAATTCAAATTCCTAGTTTATCTAATAGGTGTTTCCTTTAGTCTTCTCTCCTTGCTTGATCTTGATCCTTCAAGGAAATAGAATGGAAACTTAGAGGCACATTATGGATGGAAGATCAACTTATTCAACTTGTAAATGCTTGTGCAACCCAACTTAGTAACCACCTTGGGTTGAGAAACCAAAAATGTGTTTATTTTTCTTTAACTGAATTTAAATGATAAGGGAGAGAGGATAGGGGATTTTCATTTGAAGAAAAAGAATATTTAATAGAGTGAGAAATTAATTTATTTTTTTCAAGTTTTATATGTAAGGTTGCAATAATATACCAATGAAGTTTATAGAGTTGTGTTTTTCATGATTCAATAATCCTATCTTAACAATGGAATTAATTTTCTTCATAGTTCCAAGGTTTAAAAACTCTCATCTCGAATGGGTTACCTAACTTTTTATTTGTTTCATGAGAATAGTCAAATCCTGAATATAGTAACCATAATAAAATTAACATCCTTACTCCTATTATGGGTATCTAGATGTTTGGATTATATTTAGGAAGGTTTGAAGCATGAATAAATAAATTTAGAATACGCCAAGACTCTAATATTTTGATAAAAACCTATTAAATATCTTTGTTCTACCATAAAGTGTAGTCCTAGAAATGTATTGTGAGAATTTATGGTGTTCCCAATTAGAAAGGGAATTTATATGACGAGAATGGATTTTAAACCTTTAGTAGAGGGGGAAAAAGAAACTAATGTGAGGATGTAGCTAATTTTTTCTTAGCATAAATATTTATGAAAGTCACGAGTTTCTTTCTCTAAGGAAAATATATGAATATGTGGGATATTATACATATTTTCACCTACTCCTACCCTAACATTTTTTTAATATAAAGATATTGATGTGATGTACTCTTTTAGGTTTTAACTCTTCAAGTTACCTCTTATTATTCTATTAAACAAATGAAGATATTATGGAGCCCTTAGATAGATCATTTTCTTACCCAAACCTTATTATTACTAATCTATATTATAAGGCTCAAAGGATTTTCTTACCCAAACCTTTACTATAGAGAACCCTTTTACATCTAGTAAATTACCTCCTCCTTTAGAAACCCTAATCAAGAGGTTAAAAATACCTTTGATATATATTTCCAATATGTCAAATGAGGACCTAAAGTCCTTTTTATATGACGTGATCGGGTATGTCTCTCGACCCACCTTTTCAATCTAAATGCTTGGCGTATATTATAGACACCAAAAATCTACATCCCCTATCTTAATCTCACTTGTAACCAAAAGTGATGTATTTACAACACTTCACAACATTAGGGTCACCCTTGCGATCATTTTTAATTAACCATAATACTCATCTACTTCATACCCTCACATCCCTAAAGTCTAAATTATTTAATTAATTATTTATCGTCCTCATCTCACCCTCAAACCTCACTATGACACCTCGCTAACCACCTAACTAATTTAACTAACTAACCTTCTAAAAATCTATAACTTATTCGTAACCTCCACTAAAACTACCTTCTAAAAATCTGCAACTTATTCCTAATCTCCTCTAAAACTACCTTCTAAAAAAGATAACCCCCTCATGCTGAAAAACTCAATTCAGCTCGTAATTATTTTACCAACAACTTCAAAATCTATGAAATATAGTTCAAAATGGAAGGAAAATTACTTGTTTAACCAACTTAGTTAGATTATCCATGATATTCAGCAATTTTCCCGATCGTCAACGATCTATATAAGGTTGTAGAGAGAGAGAGAGGTACATTTTATGTCATTTCCATAGTATTTGTTTCCCATAGTATTTTTTTCATCTCATAGTATTTTTTTCCCGCACTTATTGTGGCTTGTCCCTTACCTTTGGATGCTTTTGGCTTGAGTATATTGACAAAATACTTGATCTGATTCATTCCTTGCTCTCATACCCCATGCCTTTTTGCACCATCTCTATTGCTAATGATTCTTCTCCTGCATATTCCCCCAACATCTCATGTTAGGTTTCTCATCAAAACCCACCAATTGATTTTACAGATGAAGAATATGTGATGAATGCTTATATCCTCTGTCGTAATGCATCCTTATATGACCCACCTCATTTTATCACCTACCAAGTTTCCAAAATGCAGCCCCTACATTCATCTCTATCTCACCATGGGGACACAGGTCACTACACACTACCTCCATGTAATTTCACAAATAGGGACGGCTTTCGTATATTTTATTAATGTGAAATTTATTAACCATTACAATGGAGTGCTTTGTTGATCATAATATTTATACATATTGGATAGCTTGATATGCGTGATAAACAAATATGTGTTGCACAAGTAAAACCATACTCACAATTGCTTCCAATAATACATCCGGAAGCATATAAATTTTTATAATAATTGTAACAATTATCCCAATATGAAACAAAAAAGACAAATATGGTTTAAAACCATATAAAAATTACAATTATATTATGGTTTATAATATAACGATATAATATGATTATTTAATTAATTCAATAATAAATCATATAATGCATAATTAATTTATCCTAACATTCCCCCCTTAATTGTGCATTGTCTCAAGGGATGAGGAGAGGAACTCTCTGAACAACTCGAACTTGTCACGTGCAAGTGATTTTGTGAAGATATATACTCGTTGTTCAGCTGTTGGACAATATTGAAGTTGGATGTTGTGCTTCAACACATGTTCACGTATGAAATGAACTTGTACCTCAATGTGCTTTGTTCTCTCGTGAAAAACTGGATTGCAAACAAGTTTGAGAACACCTTCATTGTCAACATACATGGTGGTCAGTTTGTCCTGTGGTATTCCAAGTCCTTCTAGTATGCGACGTAGCCAAATCACTTCACAGAAAGACTTCTCCTACAGAATGATACTTGGCTTCTATGGAAGAACGAGAAACAAAGTGTTGTTTCTTACTTCCCATGATATTGGTCCAGATCCCATAAAGAACACAAATCCTGAAGTGGATTTTCTGTCATCAATGTTTCCTGCATGATTTGAATCTGAATATCCAGATAAGAAGAAGTTTTCATTCTTCTTGTATTCTAGACCAAGATCCACTGATCCTTTGAGATATCTCAATGCGCCTTGTTGCTTTCCAATGACAAACTTTGGGTTCCTGCATGAACCTGGATAGATAGCTTACTACAAAGTTGATATCTGGCCTAGTGTAGGTCAGGTAAATGAGACTCCCAATCAACTGCCGATAGAGAGTGGCACTTACCTCAGGAGATGGATCTGAATGAGATAACTGTAATCTGTTCTCCATGGGTGTAGCAATTGGTGTGCAATCCATCATCCTAAAATTCTCGAGTGTAGTCTTGGTATATTTCATCTGAGAAACAAAAATATGATTCTCTTTCTGCCACACTTCCAATCCAAGACAATAGTGCATCAGCCCGAGATCGGTCATGTCAAACGATTGATTAAGATCTTTCTTCATTGCATCGATCATCCTCACTAAACTACCAGTGATGACTAGATCATCGACATAGACAAAAACAATCACCATCTCCCCCTTTCTTTTTGAGGTAGATATTGGGATCGTATGGATTTCTAACAAATCCATGTTGTACGAGATGCTCATCAATCTTGATGTACCATGCCCGGGTGCTTGTTTTAGACCATACAAAGATTTCCTAAGTCTGCATACCTTTTCTTCTTGACCAGTACAACATATCCCTCAAGTTGAGTCATGTAGACTTCTTCTTGTAAATTTGTTTAGGAAGGCACTTTTTACGTCCATTTGTTGAACTTTCCATCCAAACTGAGCAGCTAGAGCAAAGATCATCCTGATCATTTTGATCTTAGCTATGGGAGAAAATGTCTCCTCATAGTCAATGCCTTCTTTTTGTGCGTACCCCTTTACTACAAGTCTTGCTTTATACTTGTCCATTGTCCCATCTACTTTGTACTTAGTTTTGAATATCCATCTGCATCTAATGGGTTTCTTCCCTGGTGGAAGATCGACAAGCTTGCCAAGTGTTATTCTTCATCACTGATTGATATTCAGAATCCATGGCATCTTTCCAAGCTTTTGATTGTAGGGCTTCCTGACTATAGAGGGCTCATCTGATTCAATAACTCTACTCATCAAAGAAAAATTAACTTCTTCTCTTACTTTACTATGAGTTCATGGTCTAGGGGTGGATGTATCTCAGTGGAGCATCCAATCTTGCATCTCGTAATGTACTTGTACACCATTTAGGCATACGCTGAATTGTTCCCATGGGTTGTGGTTCTATCTGATCATCATCATCCCCATCATCACTTTCATCTTCTGAGGGAACATCAACTTCAATTTTTACAATAGGTGAAAAATCTACATCTTGTGAGTCTAGAGGAGGAGTCTCTACTTCCTTCTTCTCGAAAAACTCAACATCTCTGCTGGTGTAGAATTTTTTGGTCTTAGGATCCATCAATCTATACCCAAGAGTCTCTTCACTGTAGCCAATGAAGATGATTTTTGTGACTTCATGTCTAATTTCTTTCTATTCTTCTTGGGTATGTGCATGCTTACTTTGCACCCGAATACTCTGAGGTGTGCAATGGATGGTTTCCTTTTTGACCATGCTTCTTGTGGTGTAATTCCATCAAGAGTAGTTGTGGGTGCTCTGTTAAAAAATACACTGTTGTCTTTGCTGCTTCTACCCAAAATGTCTTTGCAAGTTTAGAATCATCGATCATGCATCGCACCATTTCCATGATAGTACGATTTCTTCTCTCAACAACACCATTTTGCTGCGGTGTGTGTGGAGGAGGCATTTGTCGACGAATCTCGTGAGTTTGTAGGTAGTCTCTGAACTCATCATTGGTGAATTCCCCCTCAATCTGAGTGGAGAGTTCTGATGTGACGACTAGTTTCTTTCTCAACTGCTACTTTGAACTTTTTGAAGGTTTCAAATGCTTCACTTTTCTTGCGAAGACAAAAAATCCACATTTTCCGTGAATAGTCGTCAACACAAAGCATGAAGTACTGGAACCCAGTATGACTTGGCTGCATGGACCACAAAGATCGGTATGAACCAGGTCAAGTTTACCATGAGCTCGAAATGTACTCTTTTGGAATGAAACTCTGTGTTGTTTTCCTGCTAGGCAGTGAGGACACTTGTCTATATCCTTCTAAAGAGATGGTAGCCCATGTACCATATTACACTGGCAAAGTGTTTTGAGATATTTGAAACTTACATGACCAAATCTTTGATGCCACAATTGTGCTGAGGTGGTGTTTTTAGCTATAAGTGCTTGATCATCTTTGTGAACAAAATCAAGTTGGAACATGCATCCCACATTGGAGGCTTTTGCAATTATTTTTGAGCCTCTTGATTTATCTCGAATCAAACACGTTTTCTTGCCGATTGACTATCAAATTCAATTTTCATGTTGTGATCTAGGAGTTGACTAACCGAAGAAGATTATTTTTCAACCTGGGGACATATAGGACATCTGATAGTCTGCATTTGCGTGAACCAAGGGGTAGAGAAATGTTCCCAATCCCCTGAACTATATATGAAGAATCATCTCCCAACGAAACATGATTTTTCGATGGCATGTCCCTCATTGAAATAAACCAGTCTCTATGGTCGGTCATGTGTTGAGTGGCTCCTAAATCAACATACCAGACATCACTAGATGACGTGGATGGTTCACTTGATCGAGCAGTGAACAAGAAGTCTTCATTTTCTGATCGTTTTCTTGTTACTCAAAGAATATTACCTTCTTTGGTGGGGTCTTCTTTTCCAGATCCCCTTTTTCTTCCCATGATATTTGTTAGAATGTCCCTTGTAAGATTATTGTTTTTGTGGTCCAAAGTTGCTTGATGAACCTTTCTTATAAGTGTTATACCAACAATCTTTTAAGTCATGTCCTCTTTGCAAATTGGACATTGCTTCTTCTGTTGATTGTCCCCGTGATACTGATTCTGATGTTGGGACTTATTATAGGAATTAGGTTTTCCTTTACCTTTTCCTTTCCATTTTTGATGTGAAGATAGTGCCTGCTCCTCTTCATCATCCTTATTGTGCATTCCTTCCTCTTGATGCAAGTAGGTTTACCAGTTTTTCAAAACCAACTATCGTATCTATCATGTTTAGTGTTGTGACAAAAATGTGGTAAGAAGAGGGGAGTGCTCTTAGAACAATGGGAACAAGAGCATCATCTGTGATTGGTTCTCCTAGGGCTAGAAGTGAAGCCCTTAATTTTGCAACTCTTCTTAAGAAAGCTTCAATTTTCTCATTCTACTTGAATTTTAGTGTATGTAACTGACTCTACAAATTCAGTATGACATTCTTGTTCTTGGCCTTGTATACTGTACTCAATTTATCCCACGCTTCTTTTGTTGTTTTGGCATCTCAAATGTGGGGTTGCACATCATCGGACACTCCAAACAAGATGATGAGTTTGGCCTTCTGATCTGCTTTATCAAACTGTCATTGTTGTGTTGTATCAGTGGCTGATCTGGTCAGAGTACCATTCACAACAGACCAGATCTCTTCAAACTCAAGTTGTGTCTTTATTTTTGTCTTCCATGTAGCATAGTTGCTTCCTCTGAGCAATTGTGAATCTAGAAGAAAAATTTGGGGGCATTGGTGCCCATTTTGTAGAGATCATTGACAGGGTTTGGCTCTTATCACTCCAGGTATTAGGTCTCCCAATCTATATACCATCAATCCGATATACCGAACCTTTCTATATACGCGCCCTTCCGATATACCCGTCGATACGTGGAAGAAGCTTGCCCTTTCTATATACCCGGTGGTACGTGAAAGAGGCGTTAACATACGTGAAAGAATTCAATACATGGTACCAAGATAATACTGATGGGGTCTGTGTGATTATTGACACCGGCTCAAAGAAATATCCTCATACGCGCGTGCGTAACTTCGCTATATACTCGGATAATTTCTCAGTCCGGATTTATGTCGTGCAATCATTCACAGACGGATGGGATGGCTCATAGTGTGTGCACTGTGACCTTATTACTTCCGTCGATACCTGGATGATGTTGTTGCAACTATATTAGGCATTAAGTACAGTAGTAGTCATGACGGCTTTACCCGTAAGCGCTTCCCGCAGGGCACCATATATAATGAACGCTACGATTGAGATCTAGGATGTTGTGAGTGTTACATAACCAATTTTATACTATTTTTTATTACAAATTTACCAGTTTCTAAGCAGTTATAAAGTTTATAGTTGATTATGGAAACCTACAAATTATTACAATATGTTGAAGCATGTAATTACATTCAAAAATCTGGAAAAATTGAATGGCAGGAAAAAAATTGTTTTTCGGGGCCCTGGTGGCCTTCGAGCCCAATACGGCTTGCTAAGCAAACAACTATAAAAAACTAGCTCAAAATGAAGTTTTTAGATAGCCCTCCTTTGGCAAAAAGTGCTCAGAATGCAAAAATATGCAGAGTGGAGAAAAAAAAATTACCCTAAAATAGGGTTTTTCTCGCTAAATTTAGTTAGTTATAACTAAATTTGAATTTTCTCGCCAAATTTGGTAGTGGGTGAGGGAGGGGGATTTGACCCCTTGACCTCTCTTGATGGGAAGTGTCTTACAAAATTTATGCTAGCCACTTGGGCGGCTAAGCTAAACAAGTATATGTAAAGAGAAAATTATAATTAAACACTTCCAAATCAGTAAACCATACCTCTTCATAAAACCATAGTTTTGGAAAGGTGGTTTTGAGCAAAAATTCCAAAGAAAGAGAAAAATGACAGTGGTTTTGGTGAGAATGAAGGCGGTTTGACTGTGTATAGCGCCTTAGATCATTTTCTTCCTTCCTTTGAGCTTGTAATCTCTTCCTTGGTGAATTTTATCCTCCTCAACCTTAATTGCAATGAATAAAGGTGGTTTTGAGGAATTTGATGGCGGTATTACAAGGGATGGGGCTGGGAAGTTGTAGAGGCAACTCTGGCTCTCTTTTTCTTACACAAGCTTCTCCAATGCTCCTCAAACTCTGCTGCAATCCTCCAATATCCTTCAACCTGCTCTGAAACCAAATGTAATTTCACAAACAGGGATGAAAGCCTGTATATTTTATTAATGTGAAATTGATTAACCATTACAATGGAGTGCTGTAATATTTATACATATTGGACAACAATGTGCAGACAAACAAATATGTTGCACAGGTAAAACCATACTCACAACTCCTTCCAATAATACATCCGAGAAGCATATAAATTATTATAATAATTGTAACAATTATCCCTGTGAAACAAAAAGACAAATATGGTTTAAAACCATATAACAAATTACAATTATACTATGGTTTATAATATAACCATATAATATGATTATTTAATTAATTAAATAATAAATCATATAATGCATAATTAATTTATCCTAACACTCCATACTCATTTTAGCTTAGTTGCATCTCTACATTTTACATTATCCTTTGCATATATATGATTCTTACACATTCTAAGTACCCTTACCCAATGACACACTCTTGTTCTTTGGTTCACATTGACTGCCGAGGGATTGCTATTACACCGAATCCCACACACCACACATCCTATACCTTCGTTTGTATACACAACCCACATCTTACATTATCTTACACATACCTCATCTACTAATCCTTTCTACAATCATCTCTCTCATATATGCTTCTGATAGTCATCATCATATATGAGGCTAGTTTTATATTTCACTCATACATTTTATCTCTAGGCTAAGTCATAGTATCCATGGGTCTAGCCTTACCTATCACCACCACATTATCTATCTACATATACCATCACACCTTCTACATTCAACCACGTATCTACACACCCTATTCACCATTTGGTCACCTACAATACAAAGATTCTACATGTTGCAATCACTACCTGTGGCACACTCTAGTTCCTTGATCCATACTCAACTTCCAAGGGTTTACAAATCAAATGGACCTTACCTATATGGGACATGCCATCATACCAAACTCATCGGAGAAGTGAATAACACTTTAGGATATATCATCAACCACACTCATCATCACATGTCGTATTGGTATACACCTTAGGTTAAATCACCACTCCTTGCATCACTTCTACATCATCCTATGACATTCTCTAATCTCATATTATATCATATTATACCTTTTGAAATTCTAACTTATTCCATCACATTATCACACCATCAATCAGCTCGTAGTGGTATACACCTTAGGTTAAATCACCACTCCCTTCATCAATGTCTCATTATCCTCTTACATCCTATCATCATGTATTTTATTATCCTATTATGTGACATTCTATTACAACATCATCTATCCTACTCATCACTTAGTGGTATACGCTTTTGGCTAAATCACCACCTTATTCTTACCCATCACGTAGTGGTCTCATGCTTAGTGCTACATCACCACCCTCACCTCATTCATCACTTAGTGGTAAACACTTTAGGATAAATCACCACCTCATTCTCCCACTCATCACCTAGTGGTATACATTTTAGGCTAAATCACCACCCTTCCTTATTCATCACTTAGTGGTATACACTTTAGGCTAAATCACCATCATATGTTATCCATCACCTACAACTATATGCTTCCTACACCCTCATCACCCATCTCATAGTGACATACGTTATAGGATAAATTGGCATCTCCTTCTTTCATCATGTAGTGATATACGCTTAGGGATAAATCATCACTCCTCCATTCTACATGTTGTGGTATATGCTTAGGCTATACGGTCCACACTTATCTTCCCATACCTCTCCTCACCATACAATTATCCTATAGTGATATATGCTTAGGTCTAAATCAATACTCTTCCATTCAAAAATGTTGTGGTATACGCTTACGTTATAGGGTCCACACACATCTTCTCCCCATGTCACATTTCATCACCATCACATACACACACTCACCGCAGTGCACTAGACACAACCGATACTACTCAACCATTTATTTGTAACCTAATCTCGTTTATGGTTCATTCTTAAATGCTTTGAGGGTAAAAAAATGAACCTCACTACATACACTTCTATACACTCAGGGGGCATGTTGCTCCTATCATTCCATTTTGCATTCCATTCCATCCATCCACTACATACTACATTGTCTTGGGGGCATTTAATTTTGCGTACTAGTTTTTTTGCATGATCACTTATTACACATGTTAGCTTAATTTCTTATATGTCATTATCATACACACACATGTGTGTTCGCCTCTTTGTTTAGTGTGATTGCAGATATAGGAATCTACACGTGACATGGATGCTCACCTTTTATCCTTACTATATTGGTCGTTGGGTGCATCCACATTCAACTCATACATATAATATTGTTTCATTTTATACTTAACATCTTATATTAATTTTTCATACATGTTTTTGGAATATCAATTATCACTCTAACATACAAATAGGTGTTCCATGTGCAATAGTTGTTTTGTAGGATTACATGTTTCCATGACTACTCTTTGTATTTCTACTTATATGATTTGTTTTCTATTATAAGCGGGTATTAACCCTTACTTGTGTACACACTTGTTTTTTTTGCAGTCATGATGGCCTTGAGTTTCTTGCAACATCATGAGTGATGTCCCTTATTTGTAACCCACTTTGTGTGGTCTTCTTGTTATTTCTTGCATGTTTACACTACTATGTTTGGTAGTTTTTCTACACTATTTGTGTTTTTACATTGATTACATGCATGTGCTTGCGGACTAACACTTGTTTTGGCTATCCATCCCCTTTTGTGCATGCCTTGGTATCTACCAAGCACTTTCCCTTCCCCTGCAGGGTTGAGTTGGTTAAAAGGTCAAATTGTGGTTGGTCCTCTTTTGGGCCATATTCTACTTCCGGTCTTCACATGGACCCCAAAGAGGGGGGAATCATTTTGGGTTTTCAACTAACACAATATATTTACACTGGTTCAAACACAACAAGTGAGTTCACACCAGGTCTTCAAACTCTATACACAATGAACATAACACGACATGATGTCCTTTGGCAATTTTGCAAAGCGGTTACAAGCTTAGGGGTTATAGTGGGTGGCCTCTCTACACTTCTCCATCCAGTGGTGTAGGATCACCCAAAAAACTAGAGCAATACAAAGATCCCTTGAATGAATTTCAGCAAAGTGGTTAGAGTCGGAGAACACAAAGCATTTCCTCCCTACACTTCTTCACCAGGGGTGGCGTGAGATCACTCGAAAAGTCGTGACAATTACAAGATATCTTTCTACAACATTTTTCTTGACATGAATCAGGTGCACATGTTCCATTTACACTTTTCTACCATATTTTACACAACATTTTTACATACATACATATTTGACTACTTGAGCATTTTCTCCTTACAGGTGCATCGTATGAGAAACAAACAGTCAAATTGGGGGCAACAATGACAACACACCACTATAGGAACTTTCCTTTACACTTTAAACAACTACAAACATGTTTCACCTTAGGTTTACTCTCATCACTTTTTACACATTTTTCATCTTTAGATTCCACACTCCACAATTTTATTTTTCTCATTCCACACTTCTAGTCCATCAACACGTTCTCTTCTACACTCTCCGAGACATCAGGTATTCTTTTCTATCTACTTTTTTACCGAGTTGTTTGCTCGAAACATAAAGTGGGGAAAAATGTAGACATAAAATCATGCAATTTAGACAATATTTAGCCTAGTCTTATACTACTATTTATAAGGTTCTCAAGTGCACAAAATACCAATTAATCCTCCATTTTTTCCATATTTGTTTTATATTTTATTTTATCTTTCCCACGTATTCTCTATTACCTATCTACCCATTTTGTAACTTCCCGAGATTCTATCCCCTGATTCCGAGGCACCCCACCCTATCTTTGGGGCACACCGGTCCCACTTTGGGTACGTCAATCAATGTAAATACCCTTTCACTCCTTTTTGAGTCACTTTTAGCTGTTGGTTATATTTATCTTTTCCTTAGTCGGAATTGTCGGAGAAATTGTGAAATTAAACTTGAGATCCCTATAAATATAAATTTTATAAGACCATAATGAGGGGTCCTAGATCTTCGCATCCTATCACTACTATTACTCCATCTAGGGCTGCATCTATTTCATCACTTTTATCCACATAACAACATACTTTCAAGCTAAGAATTTTGCATCACACACACTTTTAGAAGAGGAGGGATTCTATTCATTCTATTCTACTTTCTACATATGTTATAGCGATATTAGCTCAATAATTCGAAAGTGCAACTAACATGAGAGAACCTAGGGCACGATAGGCACACATTCACCGGAACTACAGCTAGGTCTGAAATGTAGTATTTTTCTCAACAATAAGTCCTCAAGTTTGTAAGTTGAGGTCGGTCCGATCCATTCTTATTATTATTATGTAGGGCATCATCTAGTTTGTCCAAAGTGAATCCAGTATGATAGACAAGAAGGGTCTCATATATCTTTGTGACACTCATCAAACATAGAACCAAATATTTTTACAGCTTCTTAGCTCCCAAAATCTAGACTAGAGTTCCCCCGAATACACTCCCAAGTGTCTCGTGTCACTTCAAATAGTACATATCTACCCTTCGCAGGTCCCCGAGTGGTCTTTTGCACATCGATATTTGAGTTTTAGGTTTGTGATAACCTACGACAATCTACCATAATCGCTTAAGTCATCTTTACCCTTATTCTTACACATTAGGGTTTTTATTTCACTTAGAATAGTTTATTTATATTTATTACATATTACTTTACTTTATTTACTGCATTTATACAACATTTTAGTCCTCCTATTTAGATTAATTAGGATTACTATATTACCCCTATAGTCTCAATTTTTATTAATCGGACTCTTGTAGGCTTACTTGCAGGAGAATGAGCCTTATTTTTGTCTACATGGTGTGTAATATCACATAGTCCACATTGCGGGTATCCTAGAAACCCCGCCATACTGAGGTTGAGTTAGGTGGTTACCCTCTTGAATGACAAGAAAAATCAAGGTAAAAACCGTGCTCATAACACATATACCAAGGTTTAAAATATTTACTAATAGAAATATAATTATTTCTTATTATTAAATATTTAATCTAATGTATATCCTAGGTTTGAATATTTAATAATAGAAATATAAATCTTTCTTATTATTAAATATTTAACCTATAGTATAATGTTGGACCCATATTTAATCAAGGGTAGTCAAACCACTTAACCATTATGTTCCAGCAAACACCATGCTCTTGGAAAAATCACGAGTCCATATATTTGATCAATTATCATTACCTTTGGGAGTTGTGAGGTTTTAAAATTATAATTTTGAAACATCTAAAACTCCTAAAAATGTTAGTAAACAATCCAAAGGCATCAAAACCTTAACAATGACTATATTATTTCCCAAAATAGACATTGATTGTAGAATTTAAACCCTAAAAGATTTATATTGAATGTTAAAATCCAAAAATAACCTATGTACAAACCGGATTAGATTATAATAAACTATCTCCCAATTTGCGACTCATAGAAATGTGAGACTAGTTCCATAAGGTTTGAAGTGACCCTAATTTCTTATATTTACTAAAATAAATTTAAAGTGTATTTTTTTCATTTATTATTATTTATATTAAATTAAGTAGAAATCTCACACAAACACATCTATTACACTTAGACCAAGGAATGCATATGTGTTATAATATGTACATGTTTTATTGTCTACGTGATTTTTCTTTGTCAATTACTGAAACATATATTTCTAAAGCACAAATATTATTTTACAAACCACATATAGATTATGCTTAAAATAACATTTTTTCACTTTCGCCCCCAATTCCATGCACTTAGCCATATGTGTTCGAAATTGAATAAAAAAATAAGGCTCAATAGAAGTGTACCAAAGGAATTCAATTTGAGAAAAGTACCATCATATGAAGAGGGATGAAAGCGGCTAGGTCAACCCATGGCATATGGGAGCTATGGCCCTTTCTCGATGCTATGGTCCCAAAGGCATGTCTGGGTAATCTACAAATTTAAGTTAGAATATACGAGGGTATAGCTTAATTGTATAGATTGATATGACCGTTATGCAAAAATTAGGTTTTGTATGGAAGAAAGAATGAGTGAGACATAGCTAGGGATATCCTAATTGGTCAAATTGAGCTAGTGTGGGCTAGTACAAAAGTGTTGTATAATTTTTTTGTTATAAGACATGAGTTACAAAAATGAGTGTCTACATTTCCCCCTTTAAGTATGGATATAAACTTGTGTGCGTAATGGAAAATTAACCTAGGTATGTAGACACACGTTGTCTTTTCTTGAAGTGCCTTGTGGTTATGCTATGACCTTTTCTTTTTTTTTTTGATTGTGTTCATTTTTCCGGGATGATTATCTACGGTGAAAAGTGTAGTCGAGTTTCATAGTATAGGAAATCAAAATTTAACATGAAAATCTTGAACTTAGTGTGAAACTAGAAATATATATAACTAGAAAAGAAAAATAACGGAAAGAGTACACCTTCTTATTTTATGAGAGGGAGAAAGAGTACTCCCAATAATATTTCCATGGATATTTCCTAATCTTTATGTTGGATCTGGTTGGAATGGCATGGGGGTAATTAGTCCCAAGTAGAATGTGCTAAGGATAAAAAAGTGCACATGCACTTGCATGGTGAAGAGAATTTTATGAAGAAAATTCTGTTTCTATGTATCCCTCCATAAAAATATGAGAAATGGGAATTCAATCCTATAAGGATAATAGTCACCTCGATACTTCCCAAGACCCAAGGATAAACACCACTATATACTAACACACTAACCTCATTGATTTACAAAAATGACACAATGTCCTATGGCAAGGACAACTTACACGTACCCTTAGTGCCATCATAGCCTAAACTATACCTTGCATTATATGATTGAAAATTAGAGAAAGTAATATAAATGTCCTTGATAAACTATACCAACTAAGAAAATTATTGAATCTTCCCTAGGACAGAAGCATATGGAATGGGCCACAACATCCATGTGTTATGGTCCTTATTGTATGATTTGGTACCTACATATGTTTTGATCTAAGTTAGTTTCAAGCCATTTTATGACCCTATGCAATTTTTTTTTTGTACCTATTATTTTGTTTCATTATTCTAAAATTCCTTGAGGGTGAGATATTACTCAATGGTTTTCAACCTTGTTTGGAGTGCATGAGATGGAATAATGTGAGTTCTCCCGGATAACGGGACCTATAGTTGATGTGCACGTGTGTTATAGGATTCGTGTAGGGGAAATATGGGAGTTTGCATGGTGTATAACGTGGTGCATACATAGTACTATAATAAGAAAACTAGAAAAATATTAGTAATGGGAAATATTAAAAAAAGTAGATATATGCAAAAGCATGCAAGGAAACACAAATAGAAACACATGGAAAATAGTTCGTTACATACATAGGACACCACTAAGGATTTTTAAGATAATTGAGGCACTCAAGGAAAAAATGAAACAATAAAATAACATATGGCATTTCTCACAAATAAGTAAAAGAATGTAAAACAAGAAACAAGCCATAAGATGAAGATGAGCTCAGTTTGAAAGTGACTTGTGAAACATATACTACACATGAAGAACATATTAGCATGTTATAGCAATAAATAATATGACACAATGTATACAATCATTGAAATAGGTAACATAAATTAAAATAGCTAACAATATAATAATAACACTCGTATGTGATAAAATGTAAACATGGATTCCCATAGTAGCTACGGAAGAACCGATATAGAGAAGTGTCAAGAATCCTAGACCATGTAGCAATCTATGTGTATCATATATTCAACTCAATGTACCACGTGAATACACATGTGTATAGAAAAAGGATATAACATATTATGTATCAAGATAAACGTCATAAGTAATGTTTAACCTGAATAACATAAACATGTAATAGAAACAACCACGTAAGAGAAATCAATTATTTCGGATGTTTTGAATTTATTTAAATGTTTTCTTATTTTTATCATATGTGAAAGAGTTTGTAGTTTTAGGCTCCTTGAAGGAATATATAAAACCTATTCTTCTAAGAGAAGGGTGATCAATAATTTCCCCGGGGGAAATATTTAGATTTTTAGTGTTTTTTGAATAATATAGACTATGTGTCTAGATATGGGAAGTAAGGTTTCCCTAGTGTTTGTGTGTGCTAAGTGATGTTTTGCTTATGCCCTTAACCTATTGCTTGTATTAGGATATGAGTAGCCAAATTGTGGCTTACCATATCATTTTATTATATCATTTATACTTTCTCATGCTTAGTAGGTCGGCCTTGGTGATGGCCATAACATATGAATAGTATATATAGGGGATTGTAGGTAGTAGTTCATCATCATTGGAGCATTTGAGTCTTATTGTATGGTTTGGAGGTTGCCCCCTTGAAGTGGTGAAGCTATTCTAATTGCATATTGAGATCATTATTTTGGAATATTGTGTTATTTGGTGTTATATTTCTACTCATGATCTGAATTATACAAGTAATTTCATTACAAGTGGTATCAGAGCTGCAATCGGGCAAAATTAGGGTAAAAACCCTAATTTTTTGTTTCTACCATATATTACGAACCAAAGCGAATTGGTGGGAGATATTTTTACTAGAGTTGTGAAAAATTTCAAGTAAGGTTCCCTAAAAATTCAGACTTTTTGATTTATTTTGCAAAAGTTATTACAAATTTAGGGTTTTTCATAAAATCACTCCCTAGGGTGCAAATTGTGGAATTTTTTCAAATTCATTACATTTTTGGAAAGAAAAAAATTATTTTGGGTTTTTTTCTTTAAGTTTTTTTATATTTGGCTGAATTTTTATCGAAATCAAACCCTAAAATTTGACTGTGATCCCTACATCCTACTATTTTGGGGCATCATGGTGGGGCCTTCCACAAGAGGAAAAAAGAATCCCATCACTCTAGGTAAAACACTAGAAAAGGATGAGATAGTAGTTGAGGAGTTGGAGATAGAAGATATAACTACAGATTCCTCAGGGTTAGGGTTTACTTTGATAGACCATAAAGTAAGACAACTTGAGTTTAACCTGAGAGACCTCAAATCTCGGGTGGCTAGTAAAGAAGATGTGGATAGGATTGGACAAATATTGGAGGAGTTCATGAAAAATTCAATACGCATATGATGGGTAATCATACTTATGTCAATCAAGGTGGGTTCTTAGGTCAATATAATAGACACATGAGCCGAGTAGATCTTCAAGTGTGCAAAATCCAAATAAAATCACTCTATAGGCCCATACTATGTTTCCAAAAGTGGAGATGCACAAGTTTGATGGAAAGGATCCACTCAATTGGATTAACCAAATGGAGAATTTCATTGAACTACATCATATTCCATTAGGAAAAAGGTGACCATGGAAAATTTGTATGTCAAACCTAACCAATTCATCTGGTATAAATGGTTATGTGCTCAAATGCGAAGATTGGTCTCAATGTTACATGGACAGTCTTCACTGAAGAGTTACAATTACACTACACTTCTAGTGTGTCGATAATTACTTGACCAATTAGCAAAGTTGAGATAGACAAGATCTATTAAGGATTACATTCATCACTTCCAAAATCTTTCTCTACGAGTGGAAAATAGTACTGAAGAGAATTTGAATGACCTATTTCTTGGGGGTCTTAAGGATCACATTGAACATGAGGTGTGTATGTTTAATCCTCATAAGGTTTCTAATTCAACAATTATGGCAACAAGGGCAGAGGAGAAATTTGTTTCAAGTAGGAGACACCATTTCACTTATACCAGATATTGCAACACCTTGGCCCCAACACTCCCTCGACCAATTAGATTGAAACCTCAAAAAATTGAAGAAAAAAGAGAAAAAGGGTTATGTTTTAACTGTGACAGTAAATTTGGACCCGGACATAAATGTGTTGAAAAGAAGTTGTTCTACATTGATGGGCCTAGTGAAGATGAAGAGAAGGATGAAGATTCAGAGTTAGAGGTCTTGGTTGAGCCAGAGGAGGAGTCAGGAGATCCTCAGCCAATAATCTCATGCCATGAAATTTTAGGTATTAGCACCCCCAAACCCTAAAGGTGGTTGGATTCCTAAAAAATAGAGGGTCACAGTGTTGATTGATTCAAGAAGTACTCACAACTTTATCAATCATAAGTTAGCAGTGCACCTAAACTGTTTCATTTATCTAGCTCCTGAATGTCAAGTAATGATTGTTGATGGAGGTACTATTACTTGTTCTGGAAAATTCCATAGCATTAAGCTTGCCATGGGAGATTACATACTAAATAGTCCCATGTATGTCATTTCTATGGGAGGAGCAAACATTGTGTTAGGGGTTCAATGGCTTACCACTTTGGGAACCATTGAGATGAACTTCCAAGACTTGTTCATGTGATTTCACTCTGAAGGAAGGAATTTTGAGCTAAGAGGCTTAAGAGAAAAGTCTCCATAAATAGTAAGTTCTCATCAAATGCACAAAATGCTAAAAAGGGTGCAGAGGGATTTGTGGCACAACTCTTTTCATTAGAGGCTCATCATTCTAAGGAAATTATACCATCAGATATACAAGCAGTGTTGAATGCACACTATGTCATATTTGAAAATATACCAAGGGGCTTACCTCTAAAGAGAGATCATGATCATGCTATTCAATTATTACCAGGAATTCAACCACCTAACATCAGACCTTATAGGTACCCATATGTGCAAAAGAGTGAAATCAAGAATATTGTACAAGAGATGTTGGAAGTAGGAATCATCTATCATAGTCAGAGTGCTTATTCTTCTCTAGTAGTGATGGTATAGAAGAAAGATGACATGTGGCACATGTGTCCTGATTATAGGGAACTTAATAAGTACACAATCAAAGATAAGTTTCCTATTCCTATAATTGATGATTTTCTTGATGAGTTGCATGGTGCTGTTTATTTTACAAAGCTTGATCTTCATTTGGGATACCACCAAATCAGAATCAAGGATGAGGATGTTCATAAAACCACCTTTCGGACACATGAAGGCCATTATGAATTCCTAGTAATGCCTTTTGGACTCAAAAATGCACCTTCTACATTTCAAAGTTTGATGAATTCTATTTTTAAGTCATTCCTACGGAAGTTTGTCTTAGTGTTTTTTGATGATATATTAATTTATAGAAAAACATGGGAGGAACATTTACATCATGTAAATAAGGTTTTGGAAACCCTTGAGCAACATCAACTTTATACAAAGCCCTCTAAGTGTTCTTTTGGACTCAAGGAGGTTGAATATTTGGGTCACATTGTCTCTCATGAAGGGGTTAAAGTGGATCCTAATAAGATCAAATCCATGATGGAGTGGAAGGTTCCAAAAACCCTAAAGAAGCTACGAGGATATTTAGTGGCTTACAGGTTATTACCAAATATTCGTAAGGAATTATGGAATTATAGCTGCACCCCTCATAACTTTATTAAAGAAGTACTCATTCCATTGGAGTGATGATGCAACCAAATCATTTGAGAAACTAAAGGAGGCCATGTGCACCACTCTAGTCTTGGCTACTCCAGATATTTCTAAAACATTCATTGTTGAATGTGATGCATTAGGGGTGGGTATGGGGGCAATTCTCATGCAAGAAGGTCATCCTATTTCTTTTTTTGAGCTATCAATTCAAAGGTAAGAATATTTCCAAGCCGACTTATGAGAAGGAAATGCTATCCATACTCCATGTAGTAAAGCAATGCAGAGACCATATCTCATAGGAAGACACTTTAAAGTGAAGAAAGATCATGATAATCTGAAATACTTCTTGGAGCAAAGTTTATCATCTAAAGAACAATGAAAATGGGTCTCTAAGATGTTTGGATATGATTTTGAGATTATCTATAAGAAATGGAAGGAGAATGTAGTTGCAGATGCTCTGTCGTGGAAAGATGAATCAATTGCATCCTTGTTATGTGCCATATCCATATTACAGGAAGATTGGATAGATGAGGCAAGGTACGAATGGAGAAATGACCCAACCACATAAAACCCCATTCATCATCTCTAAAATGTTCCAAGCATGTATAAAAATTTGTATTAAAAGGGGATGCTTTATGGTATAAGATAAATTATACCTATGTAGGAACTCCACTCTTAAAAATAGGATTCTATCTGAGCTTCAATCTTCTCTAGTAGGGGAGCACTTTGGATTCTTGAAGACTTATCATTGAGTCAAAAAATATTTCTTCTGGAAGGGCTCAAAGGGGATGTCCAAAAATTTGTGGCAAAATGCATGGTTTGTTAGCAAAATAAGGGTGAAACAGTTCGATCCGCAGGTCTTCTATAACCTCTATCTATTCCTAGCCAGCGGTGGGAAGATATTTCCATGGAATTTATCACAGGATTACCTAAATTTGAAGGGAAAAATGTCATCATGGTTGTGGTGGATAGACTCACCAAATATGCTCATTTTTGTGTCTTGGCACACCCATTTTCTGCAAGCACGGTAGCAACAACCTTCATGGACACAGTTCAGAAGCTTCATGGGACACCAAAGATTATAGTAAGTGATCGAGACCCTATATTTACTTATAATTTTTGGACTGATTTATTCTCATGTTTGGGTACTCAGTTAGCTCATAGCTCTTCTTATCATCCCCAGTCTAATGGGAAAATAGAAGTTGTAAATAAGTGTTTGGAGGGATATCTTTGTTGCTTTACGTCAGATAAACAAGTAAGATGAGTTCAATGGTTGCCACTTGCATAATGGTGGTATAACACTTCCTTCCATACTTCATCTAAAATGTCTCCTTTTTTGGCACTTTATGGGTACCATCCACCATCCATCACATCATCATTGCGAAGGAAAATCGTGGGTTAGAGCGGTAGAAGAACACATTCAAAAGATCAACAAGAGGTCCTCTCTAGTCTCGAGAGAACTTGGTCATGGCGCAATACCACATGAAGCAACAGGTTGATCAACATCACACATTAAGGCATTTTGAAGTTGGTGATTGGGTTTTTGTGCGGTTATAACCATATAAGAAAATGTCTTTGAAACAACAAAAAAATAATAACAAACTTTCACCAAAGTATTATGGCCCTTATCAAGTATTGCGAGAAGATTGGTAGTGCTGTAGCATACAAATTAGAACTTCCATAATCAACGAGAATACATCTAGTCTTTCATGTTTCTTGCTTGAAGAAAGTAATTGGACAAAGAGTATCAACCCAAAAAGTGTTACCTGATCTCAATGAGGAGGAGAGTCATCTTGGAACCTGAATGCATCCTTCAAACACGCACTAAAATATTGTGGACACGGGTTATTATTGAAGAATATGGACAATGAAGATGCAACATGGGAAGATATGACATTCCTATAGCAGTACCGAAAGCTTCTCAACATTGGGGACAATGTTTCTTTGAAGGGGAAGGGCATGCTATTCCCTTAACCTATTGCTTGTATTAGGATATGAGTAGCTGAATTTTGGCTTACCATATCATTTTATTATATCATTTATACTTTCTCATGCTTAGTAGGTCGGCCTTGGTGATGGCCATAACATATGAATAGTATATATAGGGGATTGTAGGTAGTAGTTCATGATCATTGGAGCATTTGAGTCTTATTGTATGGTTTGGAGGTTACCCCCTCGAAGTGAAAAAGCTATTCTAATTACATATTGAGATCATTATTCTAGAATATGTTATTATTTGGTGTTATATTTTTGCTCATGATCTAAATTATATAAGTAATTTCATTATATGTTTGGATTTGTAGCCACTTCCTTAACAAATAAGTTGATCCTATAAACATAGTGCCTCATTAAAAAATGGAGGGGTAATTTTGATTCCCCAATATGTGAGTAGTGTATGAGATATCAAATGAGTATGTTGAATGAAGGCCCACTATTTTCCATTATGAATGAAGAGATCATGTGTCCCTAGGTCAAGAGACTAGTTTCATGTGAGGCCATGTGTGGAATAGTGTGTGTAGGAATTTTTCTTCATAAATAATTGTTTCGTGTAAATGTTTAGATATAAATTTGAAGATAATTAGATGTGTAGTGTGTAGCATGAACCTGTGTGATGACCTATTCCTATGTAGTGGAATATGAGACATATATATATATGTCGAGTGAGCATTGAGAACTAAAAGTTGATGAGATATATGTGGGATAATAGCCAATAGTGAAATTTTGGTACTAGTACTAGTAGTGTGCGGAAAGACCATAAGACAATCATTTCTATCTATAGGAGTGAATACATTAGTACATGTACTAGGGACAATTCTAACTAGAGTGAAGGGTGTACTAGTGGTAGGGATTTTTGAATGTTGAGAAGCAATAGGTAGATGGGTTCTAGGTGAGATACCTTGAATAATGATGACCTTATGCTCATGTAAAAAAATTGACACGAGAAAGCCTGATGGAGGGAGAGACCCTAATAGCCTTGATATAAGAAAGATATAATACCATGTAAAAATTCTTAATTTACGATGTTACAAAAAATGGCATGCGAATATTAAGAGCCCCAAATGTGATGGGAAGAGTTATACACACATAGAAGGTACATGACTTATGCCTTATTTGGGATAATGAAAAGCCAATAAAACGTAGAAGAGGAAGTGAACATATGTTATGATTGAAATCTAGATTGATTATTACATTACTGAGGGCTTGATTATCAATATATGCATCAATGTAAATCCTATAAGATTTGAAATAAATGAAATTTTGCATCTAAAGGAGCATTGGTAAATTGATGAAGTGTGATTGCATTGTAAGTATGGTTAACATTTGGATTAGGTGGACCTTTTTCATGTCTAGAAGCGAGTCATTGATTATTTTAAGATCAAAATTATCATTGGGATGTTTCGATGTAGTAGGCTCATCCCATTTTTGTACATGCATTTCTTAAGCAATGCAAAAATAATTAGAACTAACACCTAGTAGTCCAAAACAAAGCTAAATCGAAATCAATACACCATCATGCTTAGAGCTAAAACAAGACTAATCTACCAACATCCTTGCATTAGAACATGAATAAATATTCAAACTAACATGTTAGTCCATTAATCTTTATCTCTATTGAATTATAATAAAATGAAATGAACCTATTGATATCCTTAGTGATAAAAGGTTTGATTGTATGTTTTAATCCCGAGGTTTTCAAGAATGGAGTCTTGTCAATCCATGGCTACAAGACCATTTGACACATCCCCATATGACTTCAAAACTTGGATGGATGAATACAAGAAATTAAAATAGCTAGCTCCTCCAATGAAGAATGATCTAAGATGATAAAATGGCTATAGCTTAGGCTCTATGCTCATTTAGGTGTAAGAAGAAATGCGGGAGGGATCCTTATACATCCTAATGGATAAAAGAATCTCGACATCCCTTTACATGTGGGATAATAGAGAGGTTGGGTTAGTTGTGGATAAGGAAGGTTTAGAAAGGGTTGAGTCAACCTTAGGAGAGTTTAGTTTGTCCTTTAGTGACCCATGGGGTTTGAGGGGCTTTATTAATTAACCAAAGTGATTAATTAATAGGTGTGTAAGCTTATAGAAGCTTTTTAGAGGAATAATTAGCATGATTTAGACTATGAGAGGGATTTAATCAAATAAGTGATGATTTATTGATTTAATGGAAGAGGAAGCTAATTAATTAATAATAATTAATTAGTCTAGATAGAAAGGGGGATTAATTAACGGAAGGTTGTTAATTGGTGTATTTGTTGGATGGAAGGGTTAATTAACTAGCGTAATGTAGCTAATTAACGGTGATGGAAGAGGAAGTGTGCCATATTGATGATATGTCGTCAATTTTTGGGAAAGAGGATAATTAGCACAATTTAAGTATTTAAATTGCTCGGGTTAAATTATAGGTGTCTACATTTTCCCCTCTTTGGGGTGGTGTATGTGATGCCACTTTAAAGATAGTAGACAAATAAATTTTGAAAGTGTAGAAGAAAAATTAGTAGAAGTGAGAGATTCCCCCTCGAGTGTCGATGGGGTGATGAGAGAAGGCGATCGACAATTGAAAAAGGTGAGAGAAAGGAAATAGAAGAATAGGTAGGAGCAGGATGCCCCAGGTGAATAATAAGAATAATTTTGATGGGAGAATGATGTAGAAGAGGAATGATAGATGAAAATAAAGAGAAATCTTTCATCCAGGTCTATTAAAATAACTTTATTGTCATCATATTGCCAAAGATCTATGTCATTGGTCCTTATTAAAAATATAAGCATACGAAAAAAGTAGGATGACATGAAAATCCATACTACAAATAGTTGTCCATTGCTGAAACACCCACTCAATGAAACATACAAAAAGCAATGCAATATGACAAGAAACAATCTCATTTAACGGGAAATCAAGTACAAACACACATATTCCAAACAACAACAAACAAAGCGGTTGTATAAATGTTTTGTTATCAAGACGAAGATCCCCAAATGTTTTTGATTGATGACAAGGGTTAAAAATGATTCTCCGAGAAAGGATACATGCAAGGGAAGATGATGAAGGACACTGGGTCCAATGAAAAAGTGGAGTGCACTACGAAATAGTACCAAACAACTATATGTGCCCCAAAGTACTGACGAAGCAAGTAGGATAGATTTGTAAATGGTTGTAAATATGATGATTCGTGAGTCATTTGATATGTGAAGATGTGAAATTTCCAAGAAGATATGGAAAGAATACCATGTGCAAGACACGAGTTTCAGCTGCTATGAGATGGTTTACCTAGTTTTGCAAATTTTACATTTTTTAGGATTTTTGAAAAAGTTTTGAATTTTTTTGGATTTTGAATTGAGGTTTTTTTATATAGATTTTTAGACTTTTGATAGTTTGGATAGAGAAGAAGTTAGAAGAATCAGCAAGAATCTCCCAAAAGCAAAAGAAATGCCCCGGGAGAAGAAAGAAGCAACAAGTGACAAATAATGCCCTAACACAACAGAAAGATTAACAAAATAATTATTTGATGGAGTGTGTAGAAGAAGGGATATCACCTAGGAGAAATAAAATTTTCCTAGTGAGAAGAAATGAGTACCAGATGGCAAATAATGCCCCAACATAATGAAAAAGTAAGGAAAATAATTATTTAAATAAAATAACTATTCATGGCGAGTAGAAGAAGAGTTAGAGTGTGATGTTATATGGTTTGATTTCACACTTTTGTATGTATCATGATGATAGTTGAGATGTTTTTACCACATGCATTTTATTTTTACATGATAGATCCATAGATGATATCAATTGTATTGTACATGTGATGCTCTATATTAGTGGATAGGATGACACGATGATATTGGTGCGGGGGATAGATTTTGATATTTGTGATCCCTCTTGCCCCCATTTGATGATACGATACGTGATGATTAACATAGCATACATGTATGATGTACACATAGCATTTTATTTATATATTATGTATAGATGATGTTAGATGTGATGATGCGATAAAAAAACTATGTACATGCGACAAGAAAACACAATCAAATGTTAACAAAATACACAAAGTGCAACCAACAGGAATTAACACAACTATGTACAATTATTTACAAGCATGCAAAAACACACTGCATATGTACAAGTAAGAATGAATCTAATCTAAGCAAGAAAATATGAATCTTATCAAATTATGTCTAAGCAACAAAACTATACAAATGTACAAACAACCAATAACTGTACAAGTAAACAATGTACATAAACAAAGCAAGAAACAACATAAATTAAGTAAACTAAAGTTATGTTTTTGCAAGATTGTTTTGCAAAACACTTTTCTATTGTTATTGTGCTTTTGTGAAACAATTCTCTATTGTTTGTGTGCTTTTGTGAAACAAATTAATATTGTTTTTGTGCTTATGTGAAACAAATTTTTATTGTTTTTGTGCTTTTTGAACATTTTTTAGTGTTTTTGCAATTTTCTAACATTTTCTAGAAGCTATGCATAGGTAACCGAGAAACATGGATGCCACTAGCCTTAGACAGAGAATATACAAGGGTAGTTTCCATGTGCTTATAAACAGGAAGGTGAATTCACAGAAGTGCCCCCAATGTTAGATGGGGATTATGAAAAGATAATCCCTTCACAGATTAACAAGAGGAGAAAAAGCTAGATCAAGGCTTGACATGATAGGTTCACAGGGAATCTTAGATGCAGGTGTGGAACTAGCCCTAGGCTAAGTAAAATTACCCTCTAGATGCAAGATGCTTGTGAACAACGAATCCTCCCAAGGTTCCATGATATAGTTTTCACCAAGGGACCTATCTAATGTGTCACAATTGTGTGGTTTTCACATATGGACGACCTGTTTTCTCTTTTTCTTTTTCTCTTATTTTATTTTTTTGTATTTTGATCATTTTTACTCTTTTTGTGGTTTTCTTTTCTGATTTTTGTGCCATGTTTAAGCATAAAACTACTTAAGGTGCATGGCATTCATAGGTTCATGGAGCTCATCACCATTGGGATGGGAAATTTTGTATTCTTCCGTACCATATTTGGCCACAATGACGTAAGGTCCTAACCAATGTGGTTCAAACTTGCCTTTCTTCTCTCTTTCCACCCTTGTGTTGAACTGATTTTATTTCATGACCAAATCTCCGACCTCAAACTAACGAGGTATGATCCTTTTGTTGTAATTTATGGAGAATCTGTTTTGATACACTTTGATATGGTTAAGGGCATGGATGTGCTTTTCATCCAGGAGTTCTAATTCTGCTAGCCTGGCCACTCTGTAATCCTCATCCTTGTCCAAGTAATCCCTAAGAGATATTCTTAGGGAAGGAAGCTCGATTTCCAATGGGATGATGGATTTGGTTCCAAATACTAGGGAATAGGGTGTCACACCAATAGGAGTGTGAATGGAGGTCCTATAAGCCCAAAGGGCAGGGTGAATTTACAAATGTCAATTGCGACTTGTCTTACTCACCATCTTTTCCATGATTTGAACCAATGTTTTGTTAGTGGCTTCATCTTGCCCATTACCTTGTGGATAATATGGCATAGACCACTTCAATTTTATTTAAAATCGATGAAAAATGTCCTTCACTGTCTTGTTCTTGAATGATTTTCCATTGTCAGTAACTATGGCCACAAGAATGCCATACTCGATAGATAAGGTGATTCATGATAAACTTTGAAATCTAATCTCCCGTAACATAAGTCAAAGGAACAACCTCCACCCACTTAGTGAAATATTCTATAGCTTTGATGATGTGAGTATGACCATCAGATGAGGTACGGGTGAGATTTCCTATTAAATCCAGTCCCATTTGGAGAATGGTCATGGGGTTGTGATTGGCTATAATGATTGTGATGGCATATGGATGAAATTTCCATACTTTTTACATAGTACACATTTCCTTACATAGTTACAGTAGTCTATTTCCATAGTAGGCCAATAATATCCTACTCTCAACAATTTCTTAGCTAGAACCATTCCATTTGTATTGGCACCGCACACCCCTTCATGTACCTCTTTGATTTCTTGGATGAATCTGCTACATCTAGACAATGCAACATATTACCATCATAGCCATGACAATAGAGCATATCTCCTAAGAGGGTGTAACAAGCTATCTCGATAGATAAGGATTTTTTTTTCAGAACAGAGATGTCTAGAGGAAAGGTTTTGTGTTTAAGATAGGCATAAATGTGTGCATACCATAGGGAATAGGGACCAGCAACACATCACAAGACAAACATGATTCGACATGTCATACGCATGTTAGATTATATTCTCAACAAAAATGACATATCATTAATCTCTGGTGGAATTCACAAGATAGAACCTACGATTGCCATAACATATTTGGATATGTTTTGTGCTCTTGGAATTTTTCAAATGTAATACACACAAAATACTCTTTAAAATTTTCCACCAATTTCTTGTAGGGGATGATTTTCTCATCCTTGACTTTATATTCATCATTGAATTTCTTGATGATCAATTGTGAATCACCAATGATCTTAACATGACGAATATCCTATTTGATTTCCGGTTTCATCCCAGTGATGAACACCTCATATTCCACAATATTATTTATACAAGGAAAACCAAGGTGATAGGTCACCTAAAGGAGTAATTAATACCACACCTACCCCGAACCATGAAAAGTAAAAGATCCATCAAAGTGCACTTGCCACATGACAGATTCCTCAATATATAATAATGAAGCATCTGGTAGATCTAGACTTACAGGATCTGTTCCTGGTAATGGTGCTTCTGCTAACTGATCGGTGAGTACTTTTCCTTTTACCAACTTTTGATGTACATAATCAATGTCAAATTCACTTAGTAGAATGATCCAATTAGCCATTCTACCTATAAGGGCGGGTTTTGACAATAGGTACTTAAGTAGGTAAAATTTGGATATAAGATTGGTTTTAGTATTTAACAGGTAATGGAAATTTTTTTGGAAGGTAAAAACTATAGCTAGACAATATTTTTCAATTTGAGGGTAGTTGAGATCATAAGAAATGAGAGTACGACTGAGATAGTACACAAATTTTTATTTATGGCCGAGGTCATATTGGGTGAGCAATGCACCAATAGCAAATTGAGTAGTAGAAATATACAACAGAGTGGTTCACCAAGAGTTGGAGGCATGAGAACTAGTAGATTAGCTAAGTATTTCTTAAGCAAGGTGAAGGCCTGTTGTTGCTCTAGTCCCCAAATAAAGGAAACATCCTTTTTAAGTAGATGGGTGAATGAATGACACTTGTCAGCAAGTTGGGAAATGAAGCGGCAAATGGCTTGTATCTTTCCTTTCAAGTTTCGCAGTTGTTTGATGTTTTTGGGAGGAGGCATTTTAGTAATGGTGGTAACTTTAACCGGGTATACCTCATTCCCTCTTCATGATACAATGAATCCAAGAAACTTTCTAGAAAGTACGCCAAACACGCACTTCTTTGGATTCAATCTGACTTTATATTCCCACAGGTGTTTGAAGATACACTGCAAAATCTCAGGGTGATTTGCTCTTGTCTTGGATTTACCGAGAATATCATCCACATATTCTTCCATGATTTCATGAATCATATCATGGAAAACATTTTACTTTTTAGGTTTGATGTGGTTTATGGGTATGTATAGGTGAACTTCTCTTTTGTAGGTTATAGGTACCTTTGGTGATCAAATATCGAATATCAGGAGGTTAGTAGGAATCAATAGTGAAACCCTTGTGAAAAATAAAAAATTAGATCCTGAGCTATTGCACTATCACTAGCGTCTAGATTTAGTCTTCAGCGCCCCTATCCTACTGTGGGCCTCACAGTTTGACACTATTCCTTGAGTTCTAAAATTTATAGTGACCATTTACGATGTTGTTCACATCCTATTTCATTGTTTCTCCTACCTAGATCAATTCTGTTGGCTCAAAAATCATTTAATATTCTTATCTCCTCTCTATTTTAGGGTTTTATAATTCTACATACTTGTTTATTTGTGTCATTAATGTATTTTAGCATTTGTAAACCATTATTATAATAAGCTACTCAATAATATAAATTTAATTTGAATTAAATGAAATCATTTGGTGAACCCTAATAATCAAACCCTACCCTCTCGAGAATGCATCAAAACATATCCCCTTCTTCTAAACTCATGGATAAATCATCTTATTCCTCTTATACTCGACCAAGATTTTTGTATGGATGCCACCACTTTGCTGATTTTATGTGGGTCTATACCCAACACCATCCCCACTTTGTTACTCCAATTCATGATCCAATCATAAAGGTAGTCACCAATCACCGCACAAGTTCCCCTACATATCCACCCATATATATCCCACCACATCTAAAGGTTATGACTTTAGACACAAAATCATGTAGTTTGGGTAATTATCTAGTCCTGTTTACATACTACTATTCATATGATTCCTAATTAAGAAAAGTAGTAATCGACCCATGTCTTTGGCCACCTTTATTTTCTGTTTGTTTCCCATTTTATCTTACGCATTTACTTTCTTAGTATGCCTCTTTATACTTCAACATTGATCATCCTAGAATTCAGCACCCAACCAAGATGCCAATGCCAAGCACCCTTGTCCACTCTCGGCGCCCTTGACCCTTTTAGACTATTTTCAAATATTTTGGATCCTATCTTACCATTTGAGTGTCTTATATGTTTGGTAGTCATCCTTTTCGTAGTTAATTATGAAATTCAAGAAAATGAATCATGTAAATAGAAAGTTATGTGATCATAATAAGGGACTAAACACTAAGCATTAGCTATCACCATCTAAGGTTATATCCATCAAGCATCTAAGAGATCCATTGCATCCATCTAGCACCATCCAAGGGACACAAAGGATGGTTATTCTACATACACTTCATAGGAGGGAAGTTCATTCTATTCCATGCACACATCTACTACATTTCTTTACATCTAGCTTATTCACTCACTATCAAGTGTGACACACACAAGAGCTACCTAGGGAAACATTCTGCACACACATGTAGAACTACATTGGATATGAGATGTAATGCACTTTGCTACCATATGTTTACCATTATGATAGTTGAGGATAGTCCAACCCCTCATTCTGCATCTTTATTTTTAGGATTTAATGTCTATTTGAGGGTTTTGTAGGTTCATATTTCATTGCAGGTTTCTAGTGACCTCGACGATCTTGGTGCAACCTTAGAGTGACCAAAGGTGAACAACAATGAACAACTAGTGACCTCTTAGAGGAGGTTTCTTGATATTTTTTGCAGACCTAGGAATCCATAAATAGGTCTAGGGTGCCCATAGATGCCTTTTTCCCCCTCCAGTGCCTCGGTCCCAACTTAGTCTCTCAAATCTACATTTTCCTTAGCTTCATTGTGATGGTTAGTACTTCATATTTTCCAACTTTCCAGCTCAGTACACCTTTGGGATCTTTTTGAATCGAGATAAGGCTTCTTACCCTCTCTTTTAACTTAGGGTTTCATACTTTCTTCCTTAGTTTACTTGGCTTACTTTCCATAATTATTTATTCATTTATCACATAAAGAACACTTAGATTAAGCATATAAATTTACATTTGAGCTTAAACATTTTGGTAAGCCCAAAATCAATATGAATGATCATAGGATCCTCATCCTTTCATTACTCCTATATTTCTAGGGTATCTTCATCATAAGTATCTCTATTAATGATTTCTTTCTCATCAATATTGAATTAATATATAAAATAAAAACTCTCCTCACCACCACTCAATTCCTACTATTATGCATCCAAATTCAGTATATCAAACATTTGTTGATGCATTTTGTTGACATATTTATTTCCCATCCAATCCTAATGCTGATAATACTATTTTTTATAATGATCATCTCCTTGCATTTCACGATTCACATTTATAATGTGGGTGTCAAGCATACTTTAATTGATAATGGATCTAAACTCAATCTTTGTCCTATGTCATTCCTTGAAAGGAATGGTCTTTTTTCTGCCAATGTTAGTTCATCATGTATTTATCTTCATACATATGATTGTTCCGTTCATCCATGCGTAGGTCACATTACTCTTCCTATCATTGTAGGGCCCAAAACCCTTAACACAATTTTATTTTTCATTAACTTCTCGGTTTTGTATAACTATTTACTCAATCGTCCATGGATCCATGTCATGTAAGCAGTTATTTCTATAGTACATCATTGTGTCAAATTCATACATGAGGGCATAAAGTATACAACTCCTAGTGATAATGACCCATTCAAATATTGTGACCGTGATCCCTATACTACCATTTACTCCACTCTCTCGATACTACTAATGAACCACAACCCATGGATACTCTAGATCATCTTCCACCACTTGAATGTGATATTTTCATGCTAGATGTAACCTCATCTCGCACCTCCTCCTCCTCCTCCTAAAACTAATACTACTATGATTCTTTATCCGAGGCCTATCCTACCATCAGACATCATTCCACCTACTACACCTTCTCATGAGTCATCTTCATTAGTATGACCACCATTAACATACACATTTTTCATGAATGATTCCTATTGGAATCAAATTATATTTGATCCTTCTTTCTATAAATTTATATGCACACATGATGGGTTGACTTAGCTAGGCATTAAAATTGATGACATCTTTCCTCTTCCTTATGATCATCATCTGTATCATGGTTTTGTTCACATTATATCTTCTTATGGTCTTCAAGTCTTTTATCTCATAGTATTTCTTGCACATGATCCCTACGTTTATCTACTTACACTTGGATAGTCTCAAATTGATTACATTGGGGCACATTAGATCCCGATCATACTACTATATCTTTCCCGTGCCATTGAGTCGTGTTTTCATTTAGAATGACTCATTTCTTGACTATTCACAAAATATAACTCGTTGGTATGCACATGGTTTCAATTACCTCCTTTTACTAATGAGTAATATGATATGGGAATGTGTAATTTATGTCTTAATGTATCCTTTCTTGATCAAACCAAAACTATCACTAATCAAGTTTTGTTGATCGGAGAATACTGATAGAGAACACACAAGGACTTTGTGTAGGAGAGAAGACTAGGATCAAGGGCATGGAAGGATAGGAAGGGCTCACATGCGGAAGGAAATTTTAACATTTAAGACTTAGCTGATTTTGAGCATGACGACCTATTTTTGGAATATGGCATGTGGAACACACCAATGATGCGAGACGTGCGTACCATGCATTTTCTATCTTTGGAGGATCGGGTCAAAGCATTTTTCATGGACATAAGCTAAGAATAGGATTGAAACTTTAGTTAATCGTAATATTCTATAGATAGCACACTTGCATGTGTGGCTATGCTTGTGAATGGCATATGGCTATTAATAGCATGCGGCCTATTTTTGGAATAGATAAGTGGTGAAGGGAAAGTACCCACCCTATATATATATATATAATGTGAGGTACATAAGTAGAAGAGAGAGTGTGTGTGATGGATGTATGAAGGTATAGAGATATACACATATGAATGAATTATTATATCAGATCCATACGCGCATTGGTATAGATTGACATTATTGTAAGGAGATTCTGTGTTTATTAATAGATGGAAGATATTGGCTGAATCTAAGTGTCATTCCTATGTGTATTTGAGTAGTGCATGTTATTAATTCAATCATGATTACTATTTAAAGCTTGTTCCTTCATAGATCTGAATGTAGCATGCATTGTAGAATGATGGATTAGTTATGAATCTATATGTTTCTTCCTTCATCACACAACATCCTACTACAACAACCCTAAAGAGGGACCTGGTACCTTTGTGTGCTTCGGGTGAGTGCTCAGTCTAGGCTGAGTGATGTTCCAGTGTGTCTAGGGTGTTAACTGGTAAATTCTCATTAGGAAATAAGAGATAAAATATGCGGAATAATCCCTTACAGAATTGCAACAGTAGAAACTAATATGCAGAAAATATTACAGATCTCAAATAAAAGTACAAAATAAATAACACAACATAGAGAGACAAGATTTAATGTGGTTCACCCAATTTGGGCTACGTCCACCAAGAATCACTTGCTCAGATTTTATTACAAGCCTCCACTCTCTCAATACAATACCCAGATCCATTTGGAGCTATGCTCAACAAACTCTACAGAATTCACACCCAAATTCAAAGCACATTTGCAATACATTTGCTTGTCTATCTATCATATGCATAAGACCATATAAATAGAAAATTGCTTAAGCAGTTTGATACAAAACCGTGGGTATCAAAACCATGGGCAAAAACCGTGGGTATCAAAACAATGGGTACCAAAAAAATCATGGGCCCAAAAAATAGCCCATAATGGTTACCCATTACCCATGGGTTAATAAACCACCCATGAAAATTTGCTTCGCCCCGACCCCTTCGGGGTTTCACCCCTCGACTCCGCTCACCGGCGAGCGGGACCGCCGTAAAAATACCCGAGTGTAACACATAGAAGGTGTACCACACTCTAACATGAAAATAGGCTCCACAAACATAACAATCTCCCACTTGAGACTCGATTTCCATTGAATAAGCTTCTCAACCCTTCACTGTCATCCAAAAGGCCAACCAAAGCTGAACATAGCTTTAGTTTATCCCTTGTGACCACCTTGGTCATCATGTCTGTAGGATTCTGACTAGTATGAATCTTCTCCAACTTCAACTTATCTTCTTCCAAAGTTGTCCTGATGAAGTGATATCTCAATTGTATATGCTTCATCCTAGAGTGGAAAGCAGAGTTCTTAGCTAGGTGTATAGCACTCTGACTATCACTATGCAACTTACATTCCTTCTGCTTATGCCCCAACTCCTCAAGAAATTGTTGTAACCAAATCATCTCTTTTCTTTCCTCTGTGGCAGCAACATACTCAACCTCCATGGTTGATAAAGCCACCAGTTTCGTAGTCATGAAATCCAAGCCACTCATGTCCCACCTACAAAGTGTAAATATAACCTATCATGCTCCTCCTGCTGTCAACATCTCCAACCATGTCTAAATCTACATAACCACGTAAAGTGGTGTCTGATCCACTATAGCATAAAAATATCCCCATGGTCCCTCTCAAATACCAAAGGATCCACTTTACTGCTTGCTAATGCTCTTTACCTGGATCACTCATAAATCTACTCACAACTCCCACTGCATGGGAAATATTAGGCCTAGTGCACACCATAGCATACATCAAACTGCCAACCAATGATGAGTAAGGTACCTTGGACATCTATTTTCTTTCCTTCTTTGTCTTGGGACACTGCTCCTTTGATAAGTTAAAATGGCCTGCCAAAGGAGTCTCAACCGGTTTAGCATCTTGCATGTTAAACCTATCCAATACCTTCTTAATGTACTCTTCCTAAGATAAAGTCAGCTTCCATTCCTTCCTATCCCAAGTTATCCTCATACCAAGGATTTGTCTAGCTACCCCCAAATCCTTCATATCAAAGGATTCACTTAGCTATTTCTTGAGTACTTTTATTTCCTGCATGTTTTTACTTGCAACCAACATGTCATCAACATACAAACACAGGATAATATAACTTCCATCCTCAAATTTCTTTGTATACACGCAATGGTCAAAATGACATCTAATATAACCTTACTCCATCATGAAGCTATCAAAATTCTTATATCATTGACGTGGAGCTTGTTTTAGGCCATACAAGCTCTTCTTCAGTTTGCACACCATCTCCTCTTTACCTTTGACTTCATATCCTTCTAGCTGCTGCATATATATCTCCTCCTCCAAATCACCATGGAGAAATGTAGTCTTTACATCTAACTGTTCTAAGTGCAAGTCTTCTGACTGCCACTATTCCAAGAACAGTTCTAATAGAAGTCATTTTTACTACAGAGAAAAAATCTCATCAAAATCTATACCTTGTTTCTGTGCAAACCCCTTGACCACCAACCAAGCCTTATATCTTTTCTTTCCTCCTTATTCATATTTAACTTTGTACACCCACTTGTTCTACAATGCTCTTTTGCCTTCCGGAAGTTTCACCAAATCCCAAGTCCGGTTCTCCATGAGAGACTTCTTCTCCTCATCCATGGCTTGCTCCCACTTCTTACTGGCATCTACCCGCATTACTTCATCAAAGCTCTCCTCGGATCTCCACTATCAAAGTGAGTAATAAATAATAAATAGATGGAGAAAAATGTTCAGTTTCTTTTCTTACCCTAGAAGACCTCCTTACTGTAGGAGTTTGGGGTTCCTGTTGAGTAGGTTCCTTAACTGATTCATTGGTCACTTTCTCATCCAGAAGATCCTCTACCACTGCATATTCTTTCTTGGATTCTTCCCTATTTTCCTACAATTGTTGCTTATACATGACTTTCTCATTAAAGACCACATCCCTAGACCGAATGATTTTCTTGTCTTTAATACTCCAACATTTAAATCCAAAGTCATCATCACCATAACCAATAAAAGTGCATTTTTTGATTTAGCCTCTAGCTTGGTCCTATCATCCTTGTCAATATGAACAAACACCTCACATCCAAAGACTCTAAGAAATGAGTAATCAAATTTCTTACCATACCAAGCCTCCTCAGGTATGCCTCCATCCAAGGCACTTGAGGGTCCTCTGTTTATTAAGTACACAGTAGCTGCTCACCGCTTTTTCCAAAAATAAAGAGGCAGTCTTACATGTATCCTCATGCTCCTAGCACATTCCATTATTGTTCTCTTCATCCTTTCTAACACCCCATTCTGACTGTGGGGTTCCTGGAACCATCTTTTTCCTACGGATTCCATTCTTAGAACAATAATCATCAAATTCATTGTTGCAATACTCCCCTCCATTATCTGACCTGAGACATTTTAACTTAAGACCTATTTCATTCTCTACCAAGGATTTCCATTTAACAAAAGTATCAAATACATCATATTTAGTTTCTAATACAATAAACCCAAAATTTCCTTGTTGCATCATCAATAAAAGTAACATAATAACTTGAACCCCCAAGAGATGATACCTGAGCCGGCCCCACACATTAGAATGTACCAGCTCTAACTTAATCTCTTTTCTTCATAGGTCCAACCTTGAGAAACCTTACTCGCTTCGCTTCCCCATATATGCAATTCTCACAGAAATCCAAACCTATTTCTATATATCCAGGAAAATTCTTCTTTATGATGTCCATGCCCTTATGGCTCATATGACCGAGCCTATAGTGCCATAATGTTGTATCTGCATCTGAAGCCAAAAGATTACAATCATTAGTACTATCAGTGGATAAATAAAAGGTTCCAACCTTCTTACCTCTTACCACCACAAGAGCACCCTTAGTAACCTTCCAAGAGTCACCTAAATATCACAATACAACCATCACTTCCCAATTGCCCTACCGATATCAAATTTCTCCTTAATGTAGGCACATGTCTAACATCCTTCAATAGCCATGTATTCCCATTCTGCATCTTAACCTGAACATAACCTTTTCCAACTATACTTTGCAAGGCTCATCATCACCAAGAAAAACATGCCCAAAATCCCCTCAACATAATCAACAAAATAATGCCTATGTGGAGTAGCATGAAAAGAAGCCCCCGAATCTAAAACCCAAGATTCATTAATATTATGGAAAGAAAGAATCAAAGCATCCCGCATACATTACCCAATGCCACATTTACCTCCTTGCTTTCTTGCTGTTGTTTTTTCTTGTCTCAAAGCTCCTAACAATCCTTCTTTGCATGCCAGACTTTCCACAGTTCCAACATACAATCTTGCTCTTGGATTTTGACCTTTCCCGATCTTTCGATTTTCCACGGTTTCCTCTATTCTTCTATCTCCCTCTAGTTTCCACTGTCAAAGCATTCCCTGAAGTAGAAGATTCCCCAGAGCTTTTTCTTCACATTTCCTCACTTAGAATCACCCCTACAACATCCTCAAACTTCAACTTTGAGTTAGCTAGAACCGAGTTTCTTACCGCCATTACCAGGCTATTCCAACTTTCAGGTAAAGAGCACAGAATTAATAAATCCCTAACTTCTTCATCAAATTCTATTATAACCAAAGCTAGCATATTCACAACCGTATTGAAATCATTTAAATGATCTGCTACTGAACTATTCTCAGACATCTTCATATTAAACAAATTTTTCATTAAAAATATCTTGTTAGAGGCAGAGGGTTTTTCATACAACTTCCTAATGCATTCATTAGATATTTTGTAGTATTTTTCTTTGAAACATTAAATAATACCGAAGATGCAAGACACAACTAGATTATTCCAAGTGCCTTCCGATCCAAAAATCCCATTCTTCATCTATCATACTCAAGGGTTTGTTCACCTTCTCGCACAACGAGTATAAAGATCCTTATGATAAAGGTAATCTTCCATCTTCATCTTCCAAAGACTAAAATTCTGCCCGTTGAATTTATCAACCCTAGATCTTCCATCATCTACCATAGCTCCCACTCAAGATAAAAATTTCCCTATGATTTAACACTTCAAAGAAACCAAAACCAAGTTCTAATACCAATTATTAGGAAATAAGAGATAAAATATGTGGAATAATCCCTTACAGAATTGCAATAGTAGAAACTAATATGCAAAAATATTACAGATCTCAAATAAAAGTGCAAAATAAATAAAACAACACGAGAGACAAGATTTAACATGGTTCACCCAATTTGGGCTATGTCCACCAAGAATCACTTGCTTATATTTTATTACAAGTCTCCACTCTCTCAATACAATACCTGATCGCTTTGGAGATATGCTCAACAAACTCTATAGAATTCACACCCGAATTCAAATGACATCTGTAATACATTTGCTTGTCTATCTATCATATGCATAAGACCATATAAATAGAAAATTTCTTAAGTAGTTTGATACAAAATCATGGTATCAAAACCATGGGAAAAAAGCTGTGGGTATCAAAACAATGGGAAAAAACCATGGGTATCAAAACAATGGGTACCGAAAAATCATGGGCCCAAAAACATCCCGTATGCGTTACCCATTACCCATGGGTTAATAAACCACCCATGAAAATTTGCTTGGGGCTTCACCCCGAACCCCTTGACCCGCTCATCGGCAAGCGAGACCACCGTAAAAATACTCCGAGTGTAACACATAGAAGGTGTACCCCACTCTATCATGAAAACAGGCTCCACAAACATAACAAATTCTAGGTTCCATCAGTTTCAAATGCTTGACCATTCAGTTTCATTCTTGACAATGAAGACCTTTTAGATGACATCACTTGAACACACTCATCATCACATGTTTGGGGGAATCCTACTTATTTATCTCCCCCAACAAAAATAATTGTCTTATTTTCTCAACACTTCACACTACACCTTCACATATAACACACATATATCAAAACACTCTAGTATCGCCATTCCCCGATGATACACTCTTATGCTACGAGCTCACACTTGAATGTTAAGGGAATCCTATACACATGAACCTCAAACACAACAAAAACACACTACACACTACATATTACACACCTCATATCTCTCATATTCATCACCTTTTCACATCATCTACTCCACACACACTCACAATATATCTTTTTGACATCTACTTTTATAACGTTACGGTCATTACCATATGAAAAATTCTAGTTCCACAGTCCATACTCAAATAATGAGGGTATACATCTCAAATGGACTTCACCACACTCATAGATTCAAACATTCATACACTTATACTCTTGGCCTTGCACTTTGATGATCACTTCTTTCTTGTACACACATTTCAATCCATTTCCCTATGACATAATCTCGGTTATGGTTCATTCTTAAGTGCTGATGGGAAATAAATAAATGAACCTTATTACATACATATGCATCTATTTGGGGTTTTGTAGCTCCTATCATTCACACTATATTTCATTCCATCTAGCCACAACATAATGTGTATCCTAGTTGCATTTACTCTTTCTTACATTTACTGTTACATGTTCACTTTATTACACATGCTAGATAGATATCTTATATGTAATTATGTTTATCATACATATATGCACATTCATTTGGTTTCTAATTGTGATCATTGACTCTACAGATCTATTACATGCAACATGGATGTTTGGTGCAAGACTTATTATCACCCTACAACAGCTCTTAGGGCATTCACTTTCGTACACTATAGGTGTTATTGTTTCATTTTGTTTCATATCATACTACTTTATCGATCAGTATATGAATTGATATAATTTTTATCTTTCTAACATGCTAATGGTTATTTCATGTGCAACATTTTTTTTTCTATCCTATTTGCTACCATGGTTGTCCATTATATTACTTTTTCTTGTTTGTTATTATTTTCCACTATTTGTGGGATTTTCCCTTTCTCTTGTGTACACACTTATATTCTTTTGGATTTTATAGCCTTGATTGTTTTGCGACATTGTGAGTGGTGTCCCATATTTGCAACCCACTTTTCATGATCTACATTACCTTCTTGCATGTTTACATTATATTCTTGCATCTTATCTTACATTTTTCTTATACATGTGTGTTTGTCTTTGTATGTGCCTTGGTTTCTACCAAGAACATTCCCTTTCCCCCTGTAGGGCATAGTTTGAGTGTAGTGTTTGGTCCTACTTTGGTCCACATACTCCTTCAAAGATGTTGGATACACCAAAAATGAGGGGGCATCATTTGGGTGAATCATTCACCCCATACACCATTATACATAACACAACATAGTACCGGTACAACATAATTTCCAATTTCAATGCTTAGAATAATACTTGTATCCTTAGCACAACGTGGAATTTCCAGAAATCCTATAACTAAGGGGAATTTACACAGTGATTGTTAGTTTAATATATTCTACAGAACTCCACACAGTGGTTTTTACGGGGAATACAATTCTTAGCACTTGTGTTTATACACAACATCTACAATGGTTTCCTACATTGCAGGAAATAGGGAAAGGTTGGAGAATAACACCAAAATTTTATCCCTACACTTTTTTCATGACTTGGCATGAGATCATTCCAAAAATCACACTGGCACAATTAGCATGAGATCGTGAGGAAAAAATTGTTTGTCTACAACAACTTCAGGATCATTTCTACATTCTTTTCCTCATCATGAATCAAGTGCACATGTTCCCTTTTCACATTTTCAGCATTTTTACATACTTTTTATACATATACATGTGTATTTGACTACTTTTTCATTCTTCTCTTTTGCAGGTCCGTTTTAATAGGAAGTGGTAGTCAACATCACTCAATATCATGACAACAACATCAACAACAACAACATCGACATCAACAACAGGAACATCATGACATCTACACATGTTTCCACCCTAGGTTCATTTTCATTATCATTTTATTTACTTTCTCCTCCTTAGCATCCATGCTTCATACTTTTATCACTCCAAGCTTTTTCTTGTCCCTTGGCATGCTATTTCTACATTGATCTATGTGGTTATCAGCTATGCATCTCTATCTACTTTAATTTACTTGAGATTTCTACTCACCAACATAAAATGGGGGTAAATATAGGCATAAAACCATCCGTCCCGGTTACATACTAATATTCATATGATTCCTAAGTAAGAAAAGTACTAGCTAACCCATGTCTTTGGCCAACATTTTTTGCCTTTTTTTGCCACTTTTGATCTTACTTCTTTACTTTCTCATTCTACTCTGTATACCTCAACATTTATCATCCTACACATTAGTGCCTAGCTAGGATGCAAGCTCCAGAGTCCTCTTCCCTTATGGGCACCCTTGACCCTTTTGTACTTTTTCATATTTTTTGGGTCCTTTCTAGCCATTTGAGCATCTTATATTTTTGGTATTTAGCCTCTTTAAGGTTAATTATGATATTCAAGAAAAGGAATCATATAAATATAATGGTATGTGATCATAATAAGGGACCAAATAGTAAGCATTAGCTATCACCATCTAAGGTTGCATCCATTAAGCATCTAAGAGCTACATTTCATCCATCTAGCAACATCCAAGGACACAAGGGTTGGCTATTCTAAATACACTTCATATGAGGGAATTTCATTCTATTTCATGCACACATCTACTACATTTCTTTACATTTATCATATTTTTTTTGCTATCAGATATGACACACATAAGAGCTACCTAGGAAATGATTCTACACATATAACTACATTGGGTTTGACACGTAGTACATTGCTCACCATAAGTTCACCATTGTGATTGCTTTGAGGATATTTTGACCCCTCATTCTACATCTTTATTTTATAGGATTTGATGTTTATTTGAGGGTTCTGCAGGTTCATATTTCATTATAGGTTTCTAGCAACCTTGGAGATCTTAGTGAAACCTCTGAGTGACAAAAGGTGAAAAATTAGAGACCAATCAGAGGATATTTCTTGAGCTTTTCCGTAGACCCAGGCACCCAAAAACAGGTCTAGGATGCTCACAAGTGCCCTTTTCCCCATATAGGAGACCCATTCTAGCTTATTCTCTCGTATATGCATTTTTATGAGCTTCAGTGTGACAGCCAATTCTTTTTATTTTCTAACTTTCCATCTCTGTAAACCTTCGGGATATCTATGAATTAGCTAAGCCTTCTTACCCTCTCTTTGCACTAAGGGTCTCATACTTTCTTACTTAGTTTACTTGGCTTACTTTTTATACTTAATTGTTTATTCATTTCCTGCTACAATAGCACTTAGATTAAGAATATAAATTCAAATTTTAGCTAAATCAATGACATTATTAAGAAGATTTATAATAAACCAGCCAAAATCTCTCTCTCTCGATCTCTTATGTAGTGTACCTTATTTTCATAATACGTTAGAGGATGCCCTTTTCTCCATCCATATTAAAAGTAATAATTCACCTGTTGCCTTTGCTCATCTCATTCAATCCCTCAAAAATATACCACATGCCATATCTTTCAGTGATGAGGATATCCCTCCTTCGGATACTAGCGATCCTTTTTCACCTTTGCTTATCACCGCTACTATTGGCTTCATTTGTATCAAGCGTATACTCATTGACAATGGATACACTATAAATCTTTGTGCTCTATCTCTCCTCAAGAAAATGAACATTTATGATAATTTAATTAATAAATCCTCTACTCTCATTCATGGATATCATTCCACTACTCGTATATGTATGGGCACTATCACCTTATCTCTACAAGTTGGGCCTAAAATAGTTTCTACTTTATTTTTGTCATCTCCACATCATTTTAGTTTGATTTCTTTCTTGGTAGACCATGGATTCATGTCGTTTCCTCTATCATTCATAGGTGCATTAAATTCCTACATTATGGCTATGATCATACCATTGTTGTTGACCCTAATCCATTCAAGTTACTAATGATATCCTACCACCCACCACTTCTACCTCTCTAGCCACCACTACCACATCTGTCATGGCTCCTCTCCATCCTACATATTATTATAACCATTCCAATATATTTGAAAATTCTATCAAACAAGATAATTCTAGCACTAATGATTCTAATGACAAGGTCGATATCAAAGAGCTCAAAAATGATACATTGTGCAATCTTAACTTTTATCCTCTTAAAATAGATGATCCTATATTTTAGGATACTTTTTTTTATTATTATCTTGGGTGAATATAAATTAAAAACCTCCTCCTTCCACTAATTCCATGATACCTTTCTAGGGGACCATCCATACATTCTTCATCTTACAACCTACTACATCTCCCCAAACTCATTCTACGACGCACCTTGATCCCTTCACATGCACTCTATTCATACATGACTCCTATTGGCATCATATTCTATTTGAACCCACTTACTCTGAAACTATTTGTATGCATGATGGCTTGGTACTCCTAGGATTCACACTTAACAATATCCTCTCCTTGCCTCACTCTTCTCAATCAGTATCATGGATGTGTAGTTTTTACCACATATTATGGCCTCCACATATTCCATTTATTAGTCTTCCTCACATGTACTCCCCTGCTCCTCTCCACCCACACTTGGATACTCTTGGCTTGACTACATTTGCAGAATTTAGGATCCTAATAATACTGATATCAAATTTCCAATGCCTTATAAATATCTCTCTATTTACAATGATTCATTCCTTGGATATACTCAAAATCTAACTAATTATTATGCACATGATTTCCTGCAACCTCACTTCACTTATGAAGAATACGTTATGGGCATGTATAATTTATGCCACATTGGCTCCCTCTATGATAAACCTCATAATATCACCTACTAAGTCTCTAATTTAAATCGAATCGGTTAAGATACAGACACTAATGATCTCTTAGATGAGTTTACTTGATACTTCTCCAAAAAATCACTTGGGAGCACCACACTTCCCCCTTTACAATCAGTTATTTCTAGTATCTCCTATCACACTTCATGCTTCATACATCAAGTCTAATTTTCTAAGCACTTTCACACCTTTGCTACACATATTGTAATTTCATTACCCTATGATGCACTCTAGTTCAATGGTTCATACTCGACTACTGAGGGTCTAAATCTGAAATTAACCTCACATCCATTATAATTCACACATTGTTCTTCATGATACATTTATTAGTAAAAACATACACCACCCTCTTATTTTCATGTGTGTGTGCATGAGCTATCAGTGTAATTTTCTAACATTGGACCATCTCTCAAGTTGTGGGACTTGCATACTTGAGATTGACCTCTAAAGAGGGCTGGTTCCTCTACCTAATCATAACAATAAACTACTCCTATTAAAGGAAATGAAAATAAATACTCCTAATATATGATTTACAAGGGACCAAGGAGAAGGAAAAAGGGTAAAAGAAGGAAATCCTACACTACATAGGTGATAGCACCAAAAAGGGGCTGGAATATCCTGTTGAGGGAGGGAGAATAGAGAAGGGAAATGAAGTTTGGAAAGGCTAGAAAATATGTGACATAAGTCAAGGTTCCATTCACCATCGAATCTATGTGAAACATAACAACAAAATCCTATAAATGAAGAAAAAATTCACATAATAGAAAAATAATAATAGAGAGGCAAGAAGATGCAAGGAAATAAATGTAAGGGTTGAGAGAACACCACAAACACAAATTTTATTGCTCCAAGATATTTGCATAGTCCATTACATTTAGAAAATAGATGCAAAAATACATTGTATAGGCCTATGTGAAGGCTTACAAATCAATGGAAATGAGAATTTTTTTCAAGAGTTTCCCCATGTTCTAAAATATCTCCTTTCTAAAATGAGAAGTGTTTACAATATATAAAAGTGAATGAGAGAAGAGAGAAAGAGTGAAACTCAGATTTCTACTCTCACTAAAAAAATTTCATTAAATGCTCTAAAAAGGCATGGGAATCCTTACAAATCATTTCCCCATGTACTCTAGCTTCTGGAAGAAGAAATGGGCACCATACTTCATTAATTTTGGTGGTTGGCTTGGAACGTACATTTTTGTGTTGGAGATGTTTTCCAAATTTTTACATATATAACCTCAATAAAATTGAGAAATAAAATTTCCATTTCATGGAGCACGTTGAGACCTTTCTAACGATATAAATTTTGTAAAAATGGAGCAACAAGTCAAACGTTATGGCCATTTTAAGTTCACATGAAAAATATGTCATTTTCCTTTGTAGCGTGGTTTTCCTTTGTTCGCTATGGATTTTCCTTTATTGTGCATGATTTTCCTTTTTTGTGCGGATATTCCTTTATTGCGCAAATTTTACTTTATTGCATGGATTTTCCTTTTTGTGTGGCTTTTCCTTTGTTGCATGGCTTTTCCGCATTTTTACATTTTCTCCAATTTTCTCTAACTTTTTGGATTTCTCTTGATCTGGGAGTTATACAAAATGAAGTAGAGTGCCTCAAAGCCAAATTTTCCCAATTTTACACATTTTTTCTCAAATTTGGCTAAGAATTGAACTCTTTTACCTCTAGAAGAAAGGAAATGCACCAAATGACCCTAGAACCTCCCAAGACCATCACTGCAAGTGCTCCCAAATTCTGAAAATTTCTTGAAAACTCTACACTCAACCATGAATATCTCACAACTTCCAAAGTCTAGTTTCTCTTGAGTTGTCCATTTTTTCGAGGATAAAAATGGATAACAATTTGGTGACTCACGGGGACATCTCTGCCTATTAGATGAAATGATCGGTAGACTTGAAGCATCAATTAGGCATGGATTCATCCTAATAAATGAAAATTTGATCTCAAGCTTTGAAATCATGTCCTGAGCCACTTAAACACTGTTGAACCTGAAGCTGATCTTTTTCTTGAATTTTCCAAATTTTATAAGAAAATCTTAAAGTTTTGATTGAGTGGAAAAAAATTTTGAATATGAAATTTTCTTTTCTCTACAATTTGATTTGATGCGATGAAGGATGAACCTCTAACTCTACCCCCAAAATATGATTTCTTACCAAGTATGAAGGAATGAAATGATGATTTTGACAAGAATGATGAAATATAAAGTTAGTGTAATACATGCCAATTTGAGATGCTTGGAACTACCGTTAAAATTTATTTTCCCCATTAACACCGCCCTTTCGATGGATTGTGAAAGAGAAAAAACAACACAAAAAACTATGTACAAAAGGAAATATCATACATGTCTCAAATGGAACATGTAAAGTGTGCACATGCACTTCTTCAACTGAAATCAAACCTACCTACTTTATTGTAGCCCAATAAATGAAAAGCTCAAGTAAATCCCGACATTGGTAGGGAGAAGTAGCTTGTGCATGAGTGAAAAACTAACATGGTTCCAATCTCCCACCCAAATAATCAAGGCATCAACTAGACACAAGAAAAATGCCTATTTTATTTTCTCTACATTTGGATTGAAGAGGCATTGTAGCTAATACTTGGTACTCTGAAGCTCATCATTATGCTTAGAAGTAAGCATGATTAGTGGAAACTTTGATTTTTTCTCCAATGAATCCAGTACTTGATAGGCAAGGTCTAATCCGTGAAGTTTTCCCATTGCTCAAGCCCAACTTTAAGAATGAATTCACTTTGCATACTTTCCTGAAAATATGGTTATCTCGTGAGCTGATTTGGAACTTATTTCTCATCTACAAACAATTGATTCTTTTCCTTAATGAATGATATGGGAGTGGTTTCATCCTTATTCTCTTCCTCTTCCTCTTCCTCATTCAACATGAAACTTCGAAGATGAAACTCCTCCAAAACTGATTCAAGAGGACTATTATGGGCAATATGATTTACTTGAATGTTCTCATCCATGACAAGAGGCTCTTTTTGTTGAAGGATAGATGATGGGGAAGCAAGAGTGGTGATTTCTATGGGATCTTCTCCATCAATTAAATCCTCTAAATTTGAGAAATATTCAACCTCTTCACTTTCCAAGTATGCCGATGATGATTCTTCCTCCATGGTAGCTTTTGGGTTTGTAACCTATTCACCATAGTTCTCTTCATCCTTAAACATGAAAGTTGATAACTCAAACTTTCCCAAAAAGTCAAATGTTTGGAAGGATAAAATGGAAGAAGGGGATGATCTCATATGTGACCTACTCCTTTCTCAAGAGCTTTGAATTTGTATAATATTCCTCCATAGCAAGAAAATTCTTTTGAATGGTTGCATCTGGTGATGATAGTTTTGGTGGATCAATTCAACCTCCCAATAGTGTAGTAATCTCTAGGCACACAGGACAAAGAGGGTCACCACATTCTATAGAAACATCTTGCACACTTGGGATCTTTTCTTCATTTTCTTACACATGTTCCTCTTCTTGTGGATTTCGATCTAATTCTTCCTCTACCACTAACTCTACAACTAGTGATGGATCAATAAACTATGAAAAGATAATGCCAATGTGAACACTACACTCAGAACAAGTAGACTGTTGGTCATCATTTTCTTGTCCTTATTTTGTTTTCTACTACTAAATCAGTCTCCACCACCTCTTCTTGAACTCAAACCTTCACTGAAGGCTTAGTAATCAATGAAATTTGAGTGATGTTGAACTTGGCAGCCCAATTTCTCAAACTTTGTGTTTATTTTTCTTTGATCGGATCCTTAGTTTTATTCCCTCCTTGACTAATTTTCTGATTTTATTCTTCCCAAAATGGGTTTCAGAATGCAAGAGGAGGATTGGGTTATGGTTTAACTAGTTTTCTCATTGTTTGTGGCAGAAGGGAGGTTTGATTTCTTGTTTTTTTGGAGGGGAAGAAGTTTTAGAAGGGAAAATGGAAAATAATTTGAGATGGGGTGGAATATAAGAAGATGGAGAAAAAGATTCCACAATGGAGGCAACAGATGGAAGGCTAGGAACTTCAACCCGAGGCTTGGGTGGTTGGCAAGATATATGCATTTGAAACTAACATGGTGGAGATTTAGGAATATCCCATTGACATGGTTCTTTGAGAATGGATCCATTAGTTTTTGATGCTTGCAAAGATGAAACAAAACCAACCATTTGAGCAAAGGATTCAATCATTACCTCAAAAGCCTTTGTTGTGGACTAAACCAACTGGGTATGGGACCTCCCCATGGATAGGGCTTCTATAAATATATTTTCTAGCTTGTAATATTTGTAGTAGTTCCTTGATAGCATCTAAGCTTTGCTCTATTCTTTGGATTTTGTCCTCTAAGTCATCTCCGTGTATAGAATTGTCTCCAAAATGTGCATAATCTTGCTCTTGCATAACCCTATAGTTTGATGAATAACCAAACTGATTTTGATTTTTCTCATATGGATATGCATAATGATTTTGGATTTGATCATAAAACTTATCTCGGAGGTGTTTTGAAATGTCTTGGAACCAGTTTGAATGACATTGTTTCTGCATTGTAAGTGTGGATTCCATGAAGGAAATAAAGTCATGATTGCACAACTTCATGGATGGAAGAAAGATGAAATATATGGAAAGGAAAATGGATGGGAATGGGTGAAAAGAAGGTCTACAACTTAAAAAATGGGTGGATTGCATCAACGGAGTCGCTAGTTGTGCTTGGGTATACCTCTAAAGGATGGATTTCATCAAAAGCACAACAAAATTGATGAAATGAAGTGGTAAGGTGATTCAAACCTTTCTAATCAAACGTGATATAACCGTTAGTGAAAACTTACAACACCCTTTGATTTTTCATGTGTCTGTGCATGAGCTATCATTTTAATTTTCTAATATTGGACCATATCTCAAGTTGTGGGACTTGCATACTTGAGATGGACCTCTAGAGAAGGTTGGTTCCTCTACCTAATCCTAGTACTAAACTAATCCTACTGAAGGAAATGCAACTAACTACTCCTAATATATTATTTCCAAGGGATGAAGGAGAAGGAGAAATGGTAAAAGAAGGAAATCCTACAGTACAAAGGTGATAACACTAAGAAAAGGGGCTGGAATATCCTGTTGAGGGAGAATAGAGAAGGGAAATGAAGTTTGGAAAGGCCAGAATAGATGTGACACAAGCCAAGGTTTCATTCACCATCAAATATCCATGAAACACAACAAAAAGAACTTGAAAATGAAGGAAACATGCACATAATAGACAAATAATAATAGAGAGGCAAGAAGATGCAAGAAAATAAATGCAAGGGTTGAGAGAACACCACAAACACAAATTTTATTACTCTAAGATATTTGCACATTCCATTACATTTGGAAAATAGATACGAGAATAAATTCTATAGGTATTTATGAAGACTTACAACTAAATGGAAATGAGAAACAAATTTGCAAGAGTTTCCCCATGTTTCGAATATCTCCTTCTAAAATGAGAAGTGTTTACAATATATAGAAGTGAATGAGAGAAGAGAGAAAGACTGAAACGCATATCTCTGCTCTCACCCACTAATAACTTTCACTAAATGCTCTGAAAAAGCATGGGCATCCTTACATATCATTTCCCCCATGTACTCTAGCTTCTAGAAGAAGAAATGGGCACCATACTTCATTAATTACAATGGTTGGGCCTGGAACTATACATTTTCATGCAAGAGACATTTTCCATTTTTTGCATATCTACCCTCAATAAAATTAAGAAATAAAATTCCCATTACATGGAGTTTGTTAAGACCTTTCCAAATGTATAAGGTTTGCACAAAATGGTGAAACGGTCAATAGTTGGCCATTTTAAGTTCACATGAAAAAATAGTCATTTTCCTTTATAACATGGCTTTTCCTTTGTTACACGGCTTTTCCTTTATTGTGTGGCTTTTCCTTTATTGCGCAAATTTTCCTTTTTTGTGGCTTTTCCTTTGTAGTGCAGTTTTTCCTTTGTAGAGTGGTTTTTCCTTTGTAGCATGGCTTTTCCTTTGTTTCCCACTTTTCCTTTGTAGCGCTGATTTTTTTTTTTCTTTGTTGCGTTTTTTCCTCCTTTTTATAATTTTCTCCAATTTTCTCTAACTTTTTAGATTTCTCTTGATTTGGGGAGTTATAAAAATGAAGTAGAGTGCCCCAAAGCCAATTTTTCTCAATTTTACTCATTTTTGCTCAAATTTGGCTAAGAATTGAACTCTTTTTCCTCTAGAAGAAGGGAAATGCACCAAATGGCCACCAAACCTCCCAAAATCATTGCAAGTGCTCCAAATTTATAAAAATTGTCTCAAAAATCTAGACTCAACCATGAAGTTCTCACAATTACCCAAGTCCAATTTCTCTTGAGTTGTCCATTTTTGTTGGGGGTAAAAATGGATAAAAAAATCTTCCTAGCATCTAATCGCACATAGCACATTACTTAATGACACACTCTTTTTCTATGGTTAATTTTTTAATGTTGTGTGTTATTATAAATCAAAATCATCTCATACACATATGCTAGGGGGCATGCCAATCCTATGATCCTCAAATTTTGCATACCACACCATCACACTCATCCATAACATTTAGATATCTCATTGCATCTAATCTATATAGATTCTTCTATTCACATGTTATAAGTTGTCTTCCATGCTAGATGGATTCATAGTATGTCATCATCTTTCTATATATACACATACATGTTCACTTGGTATTTTGAGGTGAATGCAGATCTCTTATAGGTTTTTACATATTGTAATGATGAATGAAACCGTACCTTTTATGAGTCCCACCGAGGCTCCTAGGGGCATCTACTTTCTCTACTCTCACATAATACACAAGTTATATTACTAAATTTTTCACTACTTCTCATTATAGTTACTTTACCTTTCATTGATATATACATGCTTTGACATACTATTTATTTTTCTAACATGATAATGGGTGCTTCTGTGTAGCATTTTCCATGAAGGACTATTTATAACCATGACTATCTATCACATTTTTCTTGATCTTGTTTGCTATTAAATGCTATTATTTGCGGGTTATGCCATATGTCTTACTTGATCATTTTTACTTGTTTACTTGTGACTTCGGCTCTAATCATATTGTGACAAGATGAGTGATGTCCCGTGCTTGAAACCTACTTTTCATGGTCTATCTTGTCTATAAATTTGATTGTTACATTGTTTTCTATTACATACTTTGTTTTCACTAACATATATGTCTATCCCACTTTATTTTCATGTGCCTTGGTTTATATCAAGCACACCGCCCTTCACCCTATATATATACACTTCGTCTCAACATCAAGTCCTCTCTTTTGGGATGCATTCTCCTAACATCATTCCATGCACCCAAAGTGAGGGGGGAATACATTGGATGAAAAAATCATCCCCACGTAAGCTCAAAGCTACATTATAATATAACAAAGTACAAAATCGGAAGAGGAAAACAATCACATAATGGTCCGAAACTTACTTGGACCTCAAACACTATACAAAAACTAGCACCTAGAACCGACACTAGTGTCTAGGTGCTCATCTCCTCCCCTAAGAACTTATGTCTTTGGTGTAGATTAAGACAATTATCAATACAACACGGTCTACAAAAAGTTCACATAGCAGTCTATAGCTACAATAACATACCTTCGCCATAATGCATGTTATCTCCTACAATCACTATAATAATGAAATAATAAGAACAAATAGAGGTAAATAGAACAAATTGGGACGTACTATCTATAGTGGTTATTATTAGGCATAGTGGTGGAAAGAGATTAAAACCAAACCTCTCTCACCAACACTTTCTTCTTGGCGTGAGATCACCCAAAAACTTGCACTTGGATTGAGATCGCCCAAAAACTCACTCTTAGTGTGAGATCACCCAAAACCTCACCTTTAGCATTCAAATCAGCAACTCCAAGCAACATGACACTTTTTTATCTTTTACTCTCTTACATATCAGGTGCACACTTTCCTTTTTACACACTTTTACACTCTTTACATACTTATACACATGTTTCTCTGATCTATCATATACATAAATTTTACTACTCTCTTACTCTTATTTTGTAGGTCCATCCTTAGAAGAAGTAGCAAACACAAGCTACAACAACACGGTACAATGCATGCATTTCACCCCTAGGGTCCACTTCACTTTCCTAGCCTCCATGCTTCAATTTGCAATCATTCCACGCTTCACTTATCCACTCAACATGTTATTTTCCACACTCTCTATAAGATCATAAGTTACACATCTCTATCTAATTTATGTTATTAAGTATACACTAAACAACATAAAGTGGGGGAAAATGTAGACACAAAATCACACATTTAGGTACATTTCTAGGTCATAAATGCATGATAGCATTAACATGACTCCTAAGTAAGAAAACTAGTGGTTGACAACTATATTTGTCCTCTTTTTTTTATCTTTTTAATCTTTGATCTTCCACACCCTACATCCTAGTAAGAAGTTAACTAATTTATCTTTTATGGATTCAAACATCAGCACCCACCAAGACATTAGTGCCTAGGTGCTCTTGTCCCTCCCGGGTTCCCCCGAATCTTTCTTACCTTACTCACTCTTTTTAGATCTCTTTTATATTTTGGGAATATTTTTGACTTATAGGTCAGATTTTTGGTTGTTAATTACAAAATTCAAATAAGGGAATCATATAAATACATAATTATGTTTTTAAAATGGACCAAGAACTAAGCATTACTATTATCACCTAAGCTTGCATTCTAAAGGCACTAAAGAACTTCAAAGGCATCCATATAACATCCATTCAAGGGAAAAAGGGATTCACCACTTTTGTATACAATGCATATGAAGGTGAAGTATATTCTATTCCATCCAAATATACTATTACATCACTACATTTTAGCTACAACCCATTCTCATTTGTGTAACTTGCATAAGGGCATCCTTTGTGTATCATTTCTACACACACACACACACACACACACACACACACACACATACACTAGAACTACATATAGTATGAGATGTAGTGAAATTTTTGGTTTGAATTTCACTCTTTGGGTGACCATCGGGGTCAAGCTAACTACCCATTATACATTTTCCTTTTTATGTCTAATGTCGTTTGTGGGTATGTGCAGTGAAATTGTATTTCGTATGTTACAAGTACCTTCAGAGATAAAAAAGAACCAATAATAAACCTTGTGACACAAAAGAAATTATATCCTAATCTCTTGCATAGTCACTAGTTCCCATATTCAATCATTAGCACCCAGATTGACCATGTCCTATAGTAGGTACCCCTATCCAAAAGAAATTCTTGAGTACTAGAATTTATAGTGAGCATTTACGATGATGTTTACAAGTGTTTTTCATTATTTATCCTTACTAGATCACTTTTAGTTGGATCAAAAATAAGATATGTCTTCTTATCTCCTTCTCCCGCTTAGAGTTTTATCATTGTACATGCCTGTTTTTTCTTGTGTCATCACTATTTTTTAGAATTTTTACATCATTTTTTATAAGTTACTCAACAATATAGATTTAATTTGAATTAAATTAAATTAAATTAATTTGAAGATCAATCAAACCTTTTCCACTCCTTATTATCAATAGGGAAATGACCAAGTAGAGACCACTTATAAAAATATTATCAAAATATTACAAAAGACTATTGATACCCATGGTGATGATTGGCATAGTCAAATTCTATATGCTCTTTAGGCTTACCGCACTAGTGTGTGCACCCCCACAAATGCTACCCATTTTTTTCTAGTTTACAATACTCTTTTTACCATTGTCAAACATACCTCGAAGTATTTAGGTAATATTAAAATCATCCAAGATTTTTTTGGGAGAGGAATGAAGAATCTTGAGGTGGTTTAGAAATATTAAAGGAATAACTTTGAATTCAGGACGAAGTTATGCAAAAACAAGTCTTTATGGGAAAGGTATTAGGAAATGCAAGTTCTAAAAAAGCTAGTCACCTTGTTTAAAGGGTTTTAGGATCCTTGTGAATAGTTAGGAGCTCATACCCTAGGAATTGGAAATATAGAAGAGCCTAATTCATGGTGGAATAATTGAGGAAATATTATGGGAACATTAAAATGTGGAAAATTGTTTGGAAATGTTGCTTAAGAGTTCTCGTACAAGGTAAAACTTGATTGAAAAGTTTTGATCACTACAGAAGATTTGGGATCCTAATGAAATCTCGCATAAGGTTATTTTTTAATTCTCTTAATCATCTATAAGTGTGTTTGCTTATATTTAATCTAAAACTATTATTTCTACTTAGCTCACTTGTGCATAGTTTGAGACAAAATATAAGGTATGGGTAAAAATTTATGAATGATTCCTTTTTAAGGATTAGTCTCATTTAGATTAATCCAATTTACATGAAGATTCATGTATTGGAAGACCAAAATTCAACAATGTTTAACCCCAAGGTGAAGAAACCAATTATGATTAGCCGTTTGAGGAATGCAACTCGATGTCTAGGTGAATGCAACTAGATGTATGGAGGAATGTAACCGAGCATATGGAAGAATACAACTGGGCATCTAGAGGATACAATTAGGAGTTTGGAGGATGCAACCAAGCATTGAAAATATGCAACAAGGATTCGGAGGATGTAATCGAGGCGTCTGGAGGATAAAACCTGTCATTAAGAGGATGTAATCGAACATTTGGAGGAATGCAATCAAGGCGTCTGGAGAAATAAAATTAACATATAGAGGAATAAAAATGGGCATGTGGAGGATGTAATCAGACATATTAATGATGTAACTAGGAATCTAGAGGATGCAAATAGAGTCTGGAGTATTTCATGTGTCATGAGGATGTAACTAGGTGTTAGGAGGATGTAACTATGTGTCAAGAGGATACAATCGGGAGTTTGTGGTATGAATCTAAGCATCAAGAGGATACAATCAGGATTCGGAGGATGTAAACATGTGTTAATAGGATGTAATTTGGCATCTAGCAGATTCTGGGATTCACGCAAGAATATAGAAAAAGAATAGTGTCTTGACGCTATGGTAGCCCAACCAAAGTGGGAGGATCAAGAGTCACGAACATGTGAGTTATCTACATTTGTTTATTTCTACCCTAAAATGTAGGAAATGTGAAAAATTGACATAAAGGGGGTTATTTTAAACAATTTTATACTAAAAATGATTATTAAGGGGGTGCCACATGGGATGTGGATTTTATTTCATTTAAAAATTTCTATTTTTTTGTTTTTTTTTGAGTTTTTGGGGTCTTAGAGTACGATCCATTTTTGGGGAACAGAACCTTCATGGAAATTGCACAATTGACACTTTGCATAGAGCAGTGATTATGTAACCACCACATCAATTCATAACTACTATAAAGGCCATGATAATTGAAAAATTTCTATAGAAGTTATGCAACCGCCACTTTGTATAAAGCTGCGCCAGTGTAAATGTTAAGGAAATTTGTAAAAATGACTCTGTGTTGTACAATTTTTTGTTTTTTTATGTTTTTGTAAATTATGTTTTTGTGAGCTTATTATGCATTGATATGATTCTAACTTGCTATGTTTTATGTTTATGATTGTAGGTTAAGTATGTTAGATGTGGTAGAGCTAATGATTATGATTGGTTTCCACGATCTTGGATGCACTAACTCAGAATGAAAGGGACTTATTACACAGGGCTAGGATATGGAGGATATCATAGATGTAATTGGTTGCACCTACTAGCCATTTATGTTGTGATTTATTGAGTTACTAGGATGTAGGATGAAGTGCTTTCTAGCTTCCTTGAGTTAGGGGAGTGGACAATCACTTTAGAGGATGTCTACTAGATTTTGGGATTTCCTGTTAGTGGCGTAAAGTTGGTTCTAGCTAGTGTGAACACAAAGTGGTTTAGGGCCACCAATGGGATTCATACATGGGAGATGCACATGCACCTGATATGAGTGCTAAGCATGGGATGAGATTACTATCAATTTCCTTCACTCTTATCCTTTCCGTGCGTAAGACCATTATTGATATTTTGGCTTCATGCTTGGTTGGAGACAAAGGTAGATACAAGCTTCTTTCCTGTTAGGAACCCATCATACGTAGAATTGAGTAGTATGGCTTCGTTTATGCATGGGGAGTTGGTATCCTTGGTGCCATTTACCATGATTTGTACATAGTTTTTTGATTGAAGGTCAAGGCCCTCAGTCATCCCACATTGGTCATGAGTTGGGTGTATGAACGGATGATCCCCTATTAGAGGGGGGTTGGGATATAAGACCTTGGGATGATTAGAGTAGTGAGATGGGTTGTCATAGATCCACTCAAGGGTCCAAATTTATTAGTTTTTAAACTTACTATTAATGACATATCGTAGGTTTGTACTAGTACGTGGCTGGGATATTGGGTGCATATGTTATCATCTTGAATACATGTAGTTATACTACAAAGTTAGTAGATAATACCAATAGAGTAGAGGTTCATCAAGTTCATAGGATACCATGACAATTTGGGTTACCTTACATCAACTCCTTCCTAGAAATACCCATGGTGTATAAAGGGATCTAAGAGGTGAGAGATTTCCCTTTGGGTACGTTTGAGTGCACTATTATCAATCTCGGGTTCTAATAAGCACACCACATGTTACACAAGACCTAGTTAGGCCAAGAAAGATTCTATAGATTGAGGCAGAAACTACACATAATAAAGAGGAGGAGGAGGAGGAGGAGGAGGAGGCTGAGACAGAAGAAGAGGTGGAGATAGAGGCAAAGACAAAGGAGGAAAGAGAGCAGAGAGTGACATGGAATTGGTGGCTAGTGGATAGGCTTCCACATAAACTAAGGTTGAGGTAGAAGATGAGGAAGAGATGATACACTCGTGAGGATCCTTGTACCACCTGGAGGAGGAGGGGATGATCATTCAATCTACATATGGAAGATGGGTATAGGAGATACTATATCATAGGAGCTTAGAGTGGAGGAGGTTCATGTGGCAACTCTGCACCACCACCACCACTACTAGTTGATATATTCTGGATTACTAGAGATCCAAATAAGTATAATACTATTCTCTCAAATCTACTTTTTAGACTAGATTGCTAGAAAATATATAATGTATGTATATGTATACATACACACACACATTTGAAATTTTTCTAGGTTTTTGTTGTTTTTATTTACGTTTTTCGAGATACCACAAATGGCTAGCATGATTTTATTAGGAGGATTATTTTGGACACATTTGCACTCCCTATGGGGAAGATATATGAATAAATGCTAGTAGATGCTTGGTACCTAGTGATGGCGGGACGTCACACCGATGTGTTCACATAGGCATGGCATGCTTTGCAGAGGCCTTGACCCAGATGAGGGCTGGGATCACTACATACGAGCTGAATGATAGGAGACAATAGTGAGACCATCCTTGCAGTGAGGATACTACTACCACTAGTAGATCACTTACCTTGTCACATGGGTACTCTCACCAATGAACATATGGAAGTTCATGCACTACATCGAGTCACTCTCATCATTAGAGATGGAATAATAGAACTCTCCATACACCTTCAGTGGGATCCCAGAGAGAGGGATAAGCTATAATTGTTTTATTACTTTGAGATCATTTTGTGTTTATATCAATTGTTTTTTGGATTTTTCGTTCATAGATGAGTGTTTTGACCACACTCACAATAGTACGATGACATTGTACATGAAACTTGATATTATTGATATATACATATATACATTTGTTTTTAGTTCGTATATTTTGTGTAAGAGTTAAATATTTCATGATTTGTATCGTGCAGTACTCTTGGATGTTTAGAATTTTTGATGATTTTAATATTATTTTATGGATGCATGCTATGGATGATGATGATGTAAATGTGTAAACAAAATGATTTCTCTTTTTTTAATGCATGGGAGAAAAAAATATAATTAGATACTTTGGATTTTAAGTAATATTTAGCACTTCTTTTTACTAGCAAAATGTGATGAATGTGATATAATACAAAATGAACTCACTCCACGCTAACTCCACAAAACTAGTAAAATGTGGGGGCTCATCACCAAGATCTAAGAAGGACACAAGTTGTATAACTTTGATGAATGGATATGGTGAAAAGAAGAAAAAACATTGACAAATATCTAATTAAGAACCTACAACTCAGCCCTAAGCAAGGTCAACTAACCAGTTCAAAAATTGATTTTATTACAAGTTTATCTAGAATTAGATCCATAGATGGCCTTTTGATTGAAAAAATATGGTTTTAAGGATTGTATATATTGTAACATACACACCTAACTCATTTTCTTGGTATCTTTAAGAATTCCAAGAACTTTTTATTTCTTGATTTATATACAACTTATTGATTTATTTGACAAGAAGCCATACATCTTGCCTCATTTTACTTGTAGTATGGAAAGACATAGGTGAGTAAGGTAACTTACTCCTTTCCCAACCTCATGCCACCGGTACTTAAGAATGGGCTCATCACCAAATATTGATAGGGAAAGGAAGTGTAGTTTTATTTGTAAAATATTTTTTTGTATTTATTGTTGATTTATCTTTTTTTACATTGAATTGTTATTTTGGGAATGAAAAATTTCCCCTAGCCTCAAACTCACACAACCAAAGGTAGGATGTGAGGGTTGACCACCAAGGTTGAGATAGGTGAAAAAGAACTCTAGGTGAATTTTTTAGATTGTTTGTCAACAGAGAGATTTTTAGGGAACGATGCGACATCAAGAAGCTTCTAGAATAGAATATAGGAAAGGACACATAAGGTAGAAGAAACCATAAATAGAACTAAGTGTAACTATTGGTAGGATCAATGTCAAAATTTCATCTTAATTGCTAAAATGATAGAGATATTAATACAATTTGATGATGGTATGATGAATACTTGAAGAGGCATGACTAAATTTTTTTCTACCATTTGGAAGTTTTAAAAGTTTCTTAAAAGGTAAGTATCTTTATTTACAATTTCATAATATGATAATGTAGATGATATACAGTATGGATAAAATAATGTATAAGTGGATATGTAAATGAACTATTCATAAAAGTGTTTGAGGTGAAGTGAATTAACCGATTCACTAAATTTTTCACCTTTTAGAGTACACAGGTGATACACACCATTATTAAAGTATTCTATTACTTGGTATGGGCCTAACCATTTCAGTATAAACTTCCTTCCTTCACCAGTAGTTTTTTCAATCCAGCTATCAAGTCTCAAGACTAGATCTCCTACATCTATTTTACATTCGTAAAATTTCTTGTTATACTGATGACACATCATGTTAGCATAAACATGGTGATGTTGTTCAGCTCTAAGTCGAGCTTCATCAATGGTTCTAGTTCAACCAGCTTTCTTCTCGATTCTGTGTTCCTTCAAGATTCCTTGTAAAGATATCTCAAGACTAGGTAACTCTACTTCTAAAGGTAAGACCGATTTAGATATGAAGACTAAATAATAAGGTGTTTCCCCATGGGTGTTCTTACATATGTCATATAGGTCCACAAGGATAGAAATAACTTTAGGTGCCAATCTCTTTTGTTTTTTTAACAATCTTAAAGAGGATGGACTTTAAGGTTTTCTTTTGTAGCCTACGCATGTCTATTAGCTCGAGGATAGTACAAAGAGGTTGTGTGATGGGATATTTTGAATTTCACACACAATTATTGCACCTCTTAGTTTTTCAAAGGTGTTCCATTATTTTATATAATGAATTGTTGGACTCTATACCTATAAATGATCTAGTTTATAATAAACTTGGCAATTACGAGACCTAGGTAAATTTTTCTGAGGCACGACCTCAACCATTTTTAAAATACTTAGTGGAAATCATAATGAAGTTATGTCCATCTCACGATGAGGGAGATAAATTCCTATAAGATAAACCCCAAGTCGAGAAGGGTCAATGTGTCACTATGGGCTATAGAGGTTGTGTAATAATATATATCTTGTGTGAAAACTCTTGGATTTTTGACACCTGCGTACATACTCTACAACCTCATGTTCTAAATTCAGCCATAAATAGCCAATGTGATGAATCATATTAATGGTTACATGCCCTCTAAAGTGACCACCAAAGACTATGGTGTGGGCTTCAAAGAGGATTTTCACTAACTCTTCTTCATCAATGCATCTTAAGAGCATACCTTCAAGGCTATGTGATAAAGAAATTATTCCACAATTAAGTACTTAACAACTATGACACATAGTTATCATATTTGTTATGAAGTTTCTCTCTCATGATACAATTAGTCCACAATATGATTGACAATATCAATGTACTATGGACACGAAGCAATGGGAGGATTTGTCTCTATGAAGAACACACATTCATCGGGAAAATCTTAATCTACTAGTTCCCCACACCATAGGATTATATGCTAACTAATACATTATAATTTGTCCCTTTACAAATTTTTTGTTAAGAAAGGCAAGTTTAAACTCACCCATCAACGTAATGAAAAGCTCACTTTCTAAGATAAGGAAGTCTAAGTCAAGAATGTTTGCACTGTTATGATTAAACTATCACTTACATCTCTTGGTTAAGCATGTATTGCCTAAAACTCTTTTTTTTTTTTGTAAAAATATAGTCAATCACTCCTTCGTTTGTGTGTATCAGCTCTCATAATCAAGATGAGTATGGATAATGAAATAAATGGCCCACTCACAACCATCATCATCCTCTTGTGCCAAGATACATGTAATAGAAACACCAATGGCTTGAGAATATAAAATCAACAGATGGTTAGCTTTTAGTGGCATGAGCATAGGTAGCGACATAAAGAAGTGCTTCATTGACTCAAATGCTTTGTGACACTCAGTCATCCATTGTGATATCAAAACCTCCATTTTGAACATTTTTAGGTCCAAAAATACTCAAAATGGTAGGGATTGGTATCTCCATATCCCCTTTTCCTTATGGGATTATTAGACTAGCATCCACACACCTATGGGTGCTACTCCTTTCTCCTTCATCTATGGTTTTGAAGCTGTCCTTACTCCATAAATTTAAATTACATCTCTTCATGTCTCTCTTTGTGATCTCATCTCTAATGAAGATTATCACCAAGAATTTATAACACAACTTGAAATGTTAGATGAATGTCGCTCTAATGGCCCTTGAGCATCATCATGTCTACCAAGAATGTATCAAATGATCCTATAATAAACATATCAAACAACGTGATTTTAATGTTGGTGATATTTTTTGATTTTAAAAAAATGTCATTACTTTAGAGGACTCAACGTGAGAATTTTTCTCCAAATTGTCCTAGACCATATATAATCACACTTAAGTATGGATTTGAGGCTTATAGTTTGGCTTCCTTGATGGTAAACCTGAATTGGATCCTCTTAATGCCTTGCACTTGTGGCCATTTTATTGCTAACCTTTTACTTGCATGACTTTATTCAGCTAAAAATATTTCTTTTATTCCTTCATCCAAATTCTGAAAACCGCATCGATTTAGAATTATGTGATCTTCCATCACTTTGAAATTAAGACCTTAAATATAGGTACACTAGATCTTCCTATAGTATTTTCTACATATAAACGATCCCCTAATCACATTCTGGAACCCCAAAATCATTATCACTTTGATTAGCTTGCATGTAGTGAACATACTTACCTCATCCCTTCCTAAGTGATCTCATAGGAATATCCATTAGATGGTCAAGATCGCAATATAGACCACTCCCTCGAAGGATGGATACTCATATAAAATAAAATACACGGACTGATCCTTGAAGAACAACTATCTTATCTTAACAATCCAATAAAAATAGACCACTCCCTTAAAGGATGGCTACACAATAAGATATCAAATATACTAATGAAAAGAGCTTCCCATCTTGATCACCTCCTATATATATATAGCCATCACCATAAAGCTTCCCGCATTAATCATCTCTGCACATCAAATAAAATATGGGGAATAACTTGGGTACCATTTTGGAAAACCCATTTTCCCATGCACATTATACGAAAACTATTCATACATACATCCCTTTTATCCCACTTAATCTTAATATGACTATTTATTGTTGGTTATATGTTAATTTTTATAATGTGTTACATGTGAAATGTCATTTATTTACCATCCTACCTCATATATATGAAAATCCATAGCAAGAAACCAACATCTCGTAAATGTCTCCAATCAAGTGTGCAATATATAAAAACAAGATCCGTCCATTTGAGTCACATCTACACTATTACGAGGCATATGCCTAGTCTACATAACACACACTATATATATATATATATATATATATATATATTAAACAAAAAATTTAGCATCAAATTAAATCAAAATGCATAACACATAGATTCATTACATCAATTAGATAATAAACATTGAGTATAAAACGTAAACACATATGCAATATGCCAAAATTGTGTGTGTATCAAAAATCATTATACATCATCATCAGGACCCTAAATGGGCTCTATCCAATCAAAATCATATTTATAATGGATTCACCCACTATTTGGTGAAATTGAAATTGAACACCCCGTCTCTAAGAGCCTCATCATGTCTAGGTCCCTATCCTCCATCTGTCTTTGGGACTCATCGAAACTAAACCATGATTCTAGTACTCGATGAATTTTCCCACCTTACTACACTCCTTTAGCTCATTGAACACACTTTGGATAATGCGGTACTTCTAGGAGCTCATAATCACTATATGGTAATAATAAAATGCCTCCTCTCTAAGATCCCGATACTTCTCCCTCGTGATAAACCTAGCTGGTGTCATTTCTCCTCTAATTTTAGACACTACTGTCCCTTCGTTACTTAAAAATCCATATTCTCCTCCACTAGTGGCCTTCGATATTGATTACTTTCTTTTGTTTAGACTCTTTTATTGAGCATATTTTGTTCCCTGACTCTCACTTCTTTTGTTCATTCAATTCCCAAATAGACTAAATATGGAAAGGCTTGTGAAGTGTCTCCACGTGTCTTGTTGGTGTAACTTCAAGGACAAAATTATAAGCTAGGTTCCCAAACTTGCATAGGATCTCCACGTGTTCGGGGCTCGATTAAGTCACTCCCAAATAGGTTGTAAAGTAAAAACACAATAGAAGCAAGAAAAATCCCTCCATGTGTGTATTTGGTGAACTTTTGGTATAATACTAGGAAAATAACCCTCTAAACAAGCAAAATTCCTCCACATGTTAGAAGAAACTCTCTAGAGATTAGGTTTCTAGACTAGAGTAAAAGTAGATGCACTAATTACTATAAATGATTGAAATATTTATTCTAGATCAGAATATCAAACATTCAAATTAAATACTTGATAGTGACTTTATATTTAAAAGATTAGGGTAGGAGCCAGAAGATAAGAGTGAAATTCCTATCAAATTAAGAGGGAGGAAAGTAGGAGCTTTGAGAAGCAGAGAGAAAATGGGTCTTTAAAAGGAGGCGAAGTTTCGAACAAAATGAGATATTTTAGAGGATAAGAAAAGAAGGAGGGAAAGGAAATAATTCTGCAAGAATCTAGCCTCGATGAGCCTCTCGTTATAGTAAAAAAGTGTAATTTGTGTCTTGAGAGCCTTATGTATCATTTTCTCTATGAATAAAGAGTTTCGCGCAAATTGATTTTTATGTTCTCAATCACTTTTCCTTAGTTACAATTATTTTTAAATGAATCAATAAATTCATCGTGCTTAATGCCATTGGAAATTCTCTATTCGTTCACCATCTACAGATCAAATGTCTCGACTCCTTAAAAATTTATATTATTAGAATAGTAGACCATGCCGAATAGCTCTTAGACTATCCTAGATAATTCCTTTAAGTATTCTATATCTTTATGATTTTAATTTGGCACATCGCATTATTTTTAAGTTATTTTATGCTTTCTTCTAACCCTACCTCTCCCAATAGAGAAGAGCCAACTTCTTTAAAATCTAAAGGTCACCTTAGGGCGTGTATCCAACTAACCTAAGGTTTTCTACAAATCTAATGGTTTATTTGTGAGGATCATCATCAATTGTTTTCTTGGCACACCCGGTGGGACGAACCCACAATAATTTTATTAGAAGTTAGAGGTCGATAGAATGGCCATGATAGGGTCTCAATTTGACCCAACCCAAGATTTAATGGCTAATAAAGACACCATAAAGCTTATCATTTTCCCCTCTATCCCTGACAACATCGACCATTGGCAGGTGTTCGATAATGACCAATAGGTCATACACTTCCTCCAACGCAGTTAGACCAATTCACAAATCAACTCCATCCTAAGATCGAGGAAGCATACAGAGATCAAATAATATAGCTAAAGACAAATAAACTCCCAAGGGGGTTAATTACTCTTGAGAGTATTTTTTATTTAGACGACACTAGCTCTGATCGGAGAAAGTTCTAGGTAGTAAAAGAAGACTATGTAGAATTGGAGATAGCTAGGGACAAATGACTGAAAGTTGGAAAGTTGGTGACCCAGAAGGAAAGAGACAGACTGGTGGCCTTGTGTCACAAATATGATAAAGTAATGGCTTGGACATACGACGATCTACATGGGTATGATAAAGACATTGTCCAGCACACCATTGACCTAGAAGAAGGGACTAATCTGTGCGTCAAAAGTAGAGGCCTGTAAACCCTAAGGTAGAAGCCCTCATGGCTAAAGAATTAAGAAAGCTATTGGAGGCTTGTATAATTTTTCCAATCAAACACACAACGTGGGTCTCCAACCTATCCCAGTAAGGAATAAGAATGGTGAAATACGACTCTGCATGCACTTCAGAGATCTGAATATGGGCCTCGCTTTAAGACCATTACCCCTTGCCCTCTATGGAACAAATATTACAGATGGTCATAGGCTCACGAGATATTTTTTTACATGGATTTTTTAGGGTATAACCCAATCGACTTGCGAGAAAGGGACCAACACAATACTACCTTCACAACCAAATGGGGAACCTTCGCATATGTGAAGATGCCTTTTGACTCACCAATGCAGGGGATAATTTTCAAAGATCCATGGATACCACGTTTAGGGCATTAATAAACAAGGTAATCCTCATATACCTTGATGATCTTACGGTATTTACTAAAACAACAGAGGAACATTTTGATGCCTTAGAGGCCGTGTTAAAAAAAATTCAAAAGTTTGGGATCTCTCTGAACCCAAAGAAATGTATTTTCGAACTTCCCAAGGAAAGATTATGGGACATATCATGTCAAAGGAGGGAATCTCTAACAAGAAGGTTGTTAAATCCTTCTTGGGAAAGATAAACTTTATCGGCAAGTTCATATAGGATTTTGTGGGGATGGTTCACCCGATCACTATCATGCTAAAAAAGGACCTAGGTTTCAAATGGATGATGAAGGTCATCAGTCCTTTGAATTGATAAAATGTACTATTGCATCGGCCCCCATGCTCCACAACCCCGAATTCTTGAAATATTTTATTATGTATGTATACGAGAGGTGAACACAACATTGCATCTGTATTAACACAAAAAGGAGAATCACAAATAGAGGAACACCCAATCACCTTCTTTTCAAATACTCTCCATGATTATGAGAAAAGATACAATTTTGTGGAGAGACAAACCTATGCCATAGTCAAAGGCCTAAAGAAATTCAAGCACCTGGTCACTCACAATAAAATTTGGATCATGGTGGCTCACCCCAACGTAAAAGAATATATCATGGAGGGTGAGATAACTGAGAAAAGAGTGAATTGGATCACTAAGATCCTAGAATATGATGTCGAGGTGAAACCCACAAATATCATAAGAGGAAGAGGTCTATGTCAATATATGACCCAAGTCTGCATCCAAGACTCCATGCCCATGATCGATAGGGAGCATGACCAGATACTCTATCTCCAGGAAGATGATTCATATGGTTGGGTCTCCGATAAAATTTAGTTTATGTAAACTGGAAAGTACCCATGTCATCTCCCTTTAAAAAAGAGAAGATATTATAGAAAACAAGGGACTCATTTCACCATGATTGACAACTTCCTTTTTAAGAGGAATTTTAATGGATTAATGTTAAGATGCCTGGAGGATGAGGAGGCCAAGAGAGTTTTATGGGAATTACACCACAGGGATTTAGGCGGTCACTTTTCGCCCAAACCATGGCCATAAAAATCTTGCAAGCAGGATACTTCTGGCCAAGCCTGTTCATTGATAGTCAAGTGGAAATGAACAAATGCAAGGTTTTCCAAGTTTACGTAGGTTTTCAAAGAAACACGACATTGCCCCTCAATCCCATCCTAGTTGAAGAACCCTTCACACAATGGGGTCTCGATTTCATCAGAATGGTTAACCCAACTTCAAGTGTCGGACACCAGTGGATCCTCACACAAACTAATTATTTCAGTTGGTGGACGGAGTCCACCAAAAGTGTGATCCTAGGACTCTTACAAGATATCACTACACGCTTTGGTCCCCCCCGCACTATTATATCTGACAATGCCAAATCTTTCTTAGGGGCTAAGGTATCTAATTTTACTTTCAAGCATGGGATATATCTAAATTCATCCTCTAACTATTACCCATAGGGTAATGGTCTGACAGAGTCTACTAATAAGAATCTGATAAGACTCATCAAAAGAATGGGACATGAGCATGTTAAAACAACCTTATGGGCCAATTGATCACTCCAAAATAGATCTTGAAAGCTTCACCATATGAAATAGTCTATGGGAAAAGTGTTGTGATGCCAATTTCCTTGGAAATCCTTGCATTACAACTTTTAAAAGGGTCCAAGATAGAGGAAAATGGAGCGATGCAAGTAAGGCTTGTTGAGTTGATGGAGCTCCAAGAAAAGCATGAACTTGCTCATGATTCCATGATCAATCGCCAACAAATAGTCAAGATGTGGTTCAATCAAAATGTAAGAGCCACATTTCCAAGTTGGGACTGCCATCTTAAAATCGGATGCAAGAGAAAATAATCTGGGGAATCATGGAAAGTTTCATCCCCTATGGATTGGTCATTTTATAATCAGTGCGTGTAAGCAGCATAAATCTTTTGAACTCGAAACCATGGCGGGAGATCCCTTAGCTATTCCAATGAATGGGATTCACCTAAAGCCCTTCATATAAGTGTCCTTGAAGGGTACCTTATGTACATATTTGTTTCCCTTCTTTTCAGTTTTTGTTTGTCCCTTCTCCTTTCTTTTTGGCATCTACGCCACATGTCCCACCACCTTTGTCCATGTTTTTTTTAATTTCAAGTGAAATGTGTTCACTTATTTCTCTATAAATTAAATTCGCCATCAAGAGTAAATCCCCATTCCTTAATGAGGAGATCCACAATCAATGCAAAATCTATCAAAAGGCACTAATTTCGGCGCCTTGGGTTTCCCACTCAAAGGGAATGTTATAAGAAGTGACCCTGAGTACGTGTGAGATTTTACTCCCTAAGTATAAGTAGCTATTAAAGGTGTCTCGAGCTGTTTGGAAGAACCATTCCAGAGTGTTAGAGTTTTCTAAATTAATCGAGAATGTATCAAATCCTCTAGAGTCCTTTCTAAATTTAGAGACACCATGGCCACCTCCAGCTCTATTCAGATAGTAAAATCTTATGCGGGGTAACCCCTTCCCCCCCGGCCTCTGTGACCTCAGATAAGATTACCTAATACATTGTCTTGGTACAAGGACATCTTCGACCCCAGTCTCAACAAAAGGCCCAAAGCTTTAAGAGAAGTAACATTTTCTAGGTTCAACAACCTCGGGAGATTCTGAGTCATTTGGCTCTAGAATCTAGAGCACAAATCTCACCCAATATATGGTTCCCCTCATGCACCCGTGCCTAGAGCTCATACAAATGTGCATGGTCTATTTCAACTCAACAAACCATACAATCCATGCCTGAAATTTAGCTGTGGTAATTACACCACAAGCTGTTAGGGACATGTTAGCCCTAACCTATGACCAAACAACCAACTTCTATAATGTGACCAAGCTTCAAAATGTGTGGGCCCAATGCCAAACTAAGGCCTCATTCCTTAATAGAGAGTTGAGACAATTGAAGCCAATGGTTCAGGAATTTTGGGCTTCCCCATTCCCTTAAAATCCCTTATGGATGATTCTCAGGATGCCTACTCTATGTTGGATTTTATTTTTGGACTAAACTCTGATAAAGACATTGAGGATTGGTAGATAGTGGCCCTATTCTCGGATGAGGACTGTTAGCCAGAAACAAGCATATAAGTTTGAATTTGCAGAGGTCATCGTGGGGTCAATTTGTGAGCAGCTTGACCATTTCTTGATGGCATCCACCTTCAGGTATTCATCTTTTCTCTTCCACCTCATCCTGTACCAAAATGCTCAATATTTCAGTTAGTATATGACTCTAACCTTATGGGATGTGGAGGTAAATCCCCAAAAGATTATCCCAAAGATGCATGGACCCATATACTATCCGGAAATTCATACCTATATGAATTTATCAATTCTTTGTGGAGCCCCTTATGCTAGAAATTGATCCTGAAGAGATCAATCACAGGATGAAGACTCTGCACATCTATCCTCTTAGACCCAAAACACCCCTGTGACTACTTCTTCACCAGAGAACATTCCATGATTTAGGTTCATGGATTTAAGGGTGAATATTTCATGCTCCCAAGGGTTCTTATACAATGGGTTGTGGGTCTCGAAGTCACTAGGAAGCTCACCCTCCCGTATATTGAATCTGCTCAAATCGAAAGAAGAAAGCACTCTATGAACTCCCCTTTAGTAGGGGAGGGGTTACCATACTTAAAAGGTGAGCTGAACACCGCCTCTCACAAAATGTTAGGCTCCAATGGATTTTCCCTTATTAAGGATTCATGGAGGTATGACCCAAATGGAAGCATGGTTGCTACTCTGGTTACCAACAAAATCTCTAACTCATGTAAGCATGAGCCGAGGCCATTTTTTGATTCATGACGGAGCCCCCAAACTGAGTCACCTGATATATTTGTTGAACTCATGGACATCCCAAATCTAGGATGGGATTCTTTCCACCAAGTCAAACACAAATTTGACCCTACTCTAAAAATTTCAAAAGGACTCCGAGTGGCCCTAAAAAGGAAGGACTGGAGCTTCAAAAAATTGAAGCCTTCTAGAAATATAGGTAGGAGATCGGTCAAACTACACAGAACTTTGAGGATGTCTCCAGTGATGAGCTATGGGAAGATAAGTGGGACTCAGAACATAACTTTGATCTAAATAGTGAGGACACTGTTGTGCTCACTTATGCATAGTATCTTAGGTTGATCATGAATCGTGCTGTGCTTCTACAACAATAGGTGTATATCTCGACATCACATGTTGCTAATTTTCTAAGTTCCACTCTAGTGTTTCCCTCACATGATCCCTTGAAATTAGTAATAGAAGGGGATACACCTTTAAGACCACCTCGTAAGAGGCTAATGACAGCCGATTGTGGCCTCCGGTTCTCCTCCACCTCCACTTGGGATTTATCTATTAGCAAAGGCCTCCACCTCCACTTTTCCCTTTGGGAGGTCCCCCTCTGTCGGTCACTCCATCATAGTCTCTTCCTCTGCCTGGCACTCCCTTGCTTCTATATTTCTCTACCACCATCCCAAGTTTCTCCCTTCATGTGATCACACCCCTTCTTTGGCCCTAGTAGCTACAACGTCTCAATCACCAGTTACTTTTCCATATGGATTTCCACCTAGTTTTCCATTTGTAGGAGGGATGGTCTCTTCTTCCTCCAAGTTTTTGAGCCAAGCAGAATCTGCTAAGACCACCCAAGATTAGAGGAGGAAAAATAGAAGAAGAAGATGGCAACTCTATCAACCAAGTAGGTATGGTCCTTATATAACCATCAGCCAGAGCTCCTTGATCATTTCTCGCCTTGTCCCTCATATATCCAATCCCACATAACAAATGCATTATGATGACTATTCAATTAGTGCTATCATAGTAGACCTTCTGGATTCCGTCCTCGTGGATAGTGTCAAGCCGATGAATGAAATAGTGGCAGTAGTCACTATAGACTACTTGAAACTCAACAATCAGCTTAAGAAGGCACAATCTAGTCTTCGAAAAGTAGAGGCCACAGTGGTGGGCCATATGGCTGAGCTCAAAGCCAAGGACAGAGAAGTAGATCAACTCAAGAAGGAGTTGAAGGATACATCAACCAAGCAAGCCCTCACAACCTCTCAAGTAGAGGCAAAACTCTAGCAATTAAACTCACTACATCCGAGGACTTGGTCAATTCATTCTCACAAGAAAAGAGTAGTCTCGTAGGCCAAGATAAATTCTTTTGAAGATACGATCAAGGAATTGACCAAAAATTGGGACAACAATCCCAGAAGGTGGGGATTGTGATGTTAGTATAGGATTTGTATGCCTCCTGTTGTGACAAGATTTCCACCACTTTTGTAAATCTAGCTCCGACACTCAGATTTATATTCGATGCACAAGAATTGTGCTCCAAATTATAGAATGCACTCTCCACCATCGACAACATCCTATTCACCAAGGTCCATGATTCAAATATTCTTATTCAGAAACTCTATGATGCTTTAGACTTAACTCTTCAAAATGCAGGGATCAGCGATAAAGCGATTGATTGTTGCGAAGATCAATGAGATTTTGAGCTATAACAAATATTCTATCAAATGTCAAAATATCTTGGTGTAGATCCACCAAGGAATAAAGTAAAGGAAGCATAATATCAATGAATTGGTGCAGCTAGGTTTCCCCTCTCCCTTCCCAGATGAGTCTATGGTCCTATCAAAGGACCAAATCCAATAACTCTTGATCTCCAAACTCCAGGGTAAGACTGTATTTTAGTCTTTCAAGGAGGACTCCAGTGTTTCCAAGATGGAGGCCATCATCATTCCCATTATACGCTTAGATTTTGCTTGCGTATTTGTAATAAAAGCCTCTAGGGTTTCTCCCACAAGGAGATAATTGAACTAGATCGAGTGTTCCAAGCCTTGCAAAGAAGGACTTACCAACAGCAGGAATGGTTTAGATACCATGCTTCTTTGAAGAAGCGTAAGTGGTGTCTTGTAGGCCACCTTTTGATTTTTGAAAAGTAGGGGATCTTGTATTCTTCCATGGAAAGAAAAAAATCCCTTTGTGAGTCACCAAACCGATTACTTTGTTTTTTAGACTCTTTTATTAAGCATCTTTTATTCCTCAAATATTTCTTCTTTTGTTCATTCAACATATAAATAGAATAAGTATGGAAAGGCTTGTAAAAATCTCCACATGTCTTATTGGCGTAACTTCAAGGGAAAAATTCTAAGCCAAGTTCCCAAACTTACGTAGGCTCACAATGTTCTTATGGGGCTTGATTAAGTCACTCCCAAATAGGTTGTAAAGTCAAAGCATAATAGAAGCAAGTGAAATCCCTCCATGTGTCTCTCTGGTGCACTTTCGGTATAATACTAGGAAAAGAACCCTCTAAACAAGAAAAATTCGTCCATGTGTTAGAAGAAGATCTCCAGATGTTCGGCTAGCGAGAACAGTAGAAGTAGATGCACGAATTTCTATAAATGATCAAAATATTTATTCTAGATCAGAATATCAAACATTTGAATTAAATACTGATAGTGGTAGCTCTGTATTTAAAAGATTGGGCAGGAGCCATGAAGATAAGAGAGAAATTCCTATCAAATTAAGAGGGAGGAAAAGCAGGAGCTTGAAGTAGAGGAAATGGGTCTTTAAAAGGAGGTAGAAGTTTCATAACAAAAGAGAGATTTTAGAGGAGAAGAAAATAAGGAGGGGAAGGAAAGAATTCTACAAGAATCTAGCTTCAGTGAGCCTCATTATAGTAGAAAAGTGTAATATGTGCCTTGAGAGCCTTATGTATCATTTTCTCTATGAAGAAAGAGTTCTTATTCTATGATTTTTTTAATGTTCCTAATCACTTTTCCTTAGTTATAAGTAGTTCTAAATGAATCAAGAAATTCATTGTGCTTAATGCCCTTAGAATTTCTCTATTCATTCACCATCTATGGATCAACCACCTTGATTCCTTAAACATTTATGTTATCATTATAGTATAGAGTATTGAATTTTAGCTTGGACTATCCTGGGTAATTCCTTTAAGTATTCTATGTCTTTCTAATTTTAATTTGGTGCATCACCTTGTTTTTAAGTTATTGTATGCTTTCTTCTAACCCTATCTACCTCGGTATAGAAGATGTAATGCCCCGTTCTCCAACGACCATGTCGCTAAGCTTTTAACGTTGTGGTGCTCATGTTGATCTCTCGTTGGCTTCACCCTTGTCACAGAAAATGATTGGAATTCTCCCACTCCGTCATGTCTTCTCGTGTCGTGTTGATGTTTTCTGTGGTTGGCCCCGCCTCGTCTATTACATTTTCCTCCTATTAAAGGAAAATTGTTCGCTCGATTTATCGAGCTCGTAAGTTGGCTCTTGTTAATACGATTAATAAGTATTAATAAGTGGTAATAATAATAGTAATAATAATAATAATAATAATAATAATAATATTTTTATTTATCGATCGACGTTAACCTCGTTTTCTGATCGTCGATTTGTTATCAACCTTGTTAATTTTTGATAAGTGATTTTATTGTTTTAGTTTGGTTGCTTCATGGATCAAGCCTCGATTCATGCAAGGGAAGCTGGTTCTTGGGTGGTGTCATCGTCAAGGACGTAGTGTTCTTGTTTAAGGTTCAAAGTTTTTATCCTTGGCCGTCTAGGCGCCCTGGTATGCTTTGTAAATGTTTGGGTAAATGCCTTCAACCGCTTTTTCTTCTTTTCCCCTTGTGATAAAATTGGTCCATGTATGCCAAGTTAGATAATTATCAAGTTAGTGGTGAATTTGACCACCAACCTGCCACTGCTCCCGCCATAACCCAGCTCTCCTCCATGCTCTTCGCTTCACGTTTCGGTTTCTCAGAGATACCGTGTACAACATGATTATAAAATGGATGTCTTTTAAAATGGATATTGTGGATCCATTTTTATTCCTTGTTTCTATCACGTTAAGTGTCATTAGAGATGTTAATATCAAATTAGATTAGGGCTTCTTTCAATCTAACCTAAAACTATACATGTATATTTACGCTTAAGGCGTTATATAATACTATTTGTATGCTTTTATTTGTTTCAGATCAGATCTAAGTACCAGACTTATTGAAAACAAAGCGACCATATAAAATAAGGCAGGGAAATGAGGATGAAAGTTTATACTACTCGACATTTAAGGAGAACTAATTAAATATAGTTTAGGTTCGTGAAATCATAAAGGCATGCTCGAATAGGAAGAAATATAGGATTTGTGTATCACATGGATCTCTCCCCAAAATAGACATTTTTTTGTGAACCATGTTGATTATTAATGACCTACCCGTGTACATTTTGAACGTTTCACATCGGTTTTGAAGATGGCTGCATGAGAAAGTAACTGACTGTCATTTTGCAGCCTTTTATAAGGGAAAATGTATTGGATCTTACAAAGTGCAGGAAAGCATGATTGAACTCTTATTGGGTTTGGCATGCATTTTGACTTCGTGATTTGTAATGGCTTGCTAGCCACTTTTTTTTGGGATCTACTTGCTCAACGGAATGGGGGTTGTGCACCCATGTGGAAGCTCACATTTGTGAGTTTATTTCAACTTTCCTTTGCTTCATGGAGGATTTTTGAGTGTGTAGACTTGTAGACGCCTTCCCTACTGGCCGCATGGAGAGCTCTGGGTATGGAGCCTTGTTTGGTGCGGTGGGAATACCCTTGTTGTAGCTGCGTGAATTTGGTGGAGACGTTGTTGGTCGCTCAGGGTTGTTTGGGTCGTTTATAATGCTGGCCTCTGTCCTTTCTTTGAACAAATTAAGTTATTTGTTGGGCAGCTTCCAAATACTACTTTTGTTCAACTGCTAGAAATTTTTGCTAAGAGTTGTCAGTTGGATGGATCTTATTTTCTTTGTAAACCTGATCATGTAAAAGGGCAGCACACATGCTGGATAAAATACCAGGTTTGTCACTTCGTGATCGGTACAATTTTTTCTATGCACCTGTCAATACAAGAGATCCTAAGGCAATGTCCCATTTATCAAGATTTTCTCAACAATATAGCAATAATCTTCCTGTTCGGATAGCCATGGGTATACCTAAAGGATCTGCACGGAATGATCTAGAGCTTTTAGATCTTGAAACTAAGCACCAAATCCTATCTATGTATTTATGGCTATCCCATCATTTTAGGGAGGAGACATTTCCATACAAGGAGAACGCTGAGAACATGGCCAGAGATATTGTAGACACCAAATTCGTGTCTTACGACCCCTCGTGACCCGCATCCCATTTCGCAACCTAACCTCATTACCTAAACCTTACACAATTATTTATTAATTACCTCATAATTGATAAATCCACATCGCCTTATCCGCCACCTCACTTGGCCACCTCACCATGACCTAGCCCTAACCCTAAACTAACCTAATTAGGACCCATGACTTGGTCTAGACTCACATCCATAACTAATGCCTCCTTACTGCACCCAAAGCCGACCTTCTAGCCGCCACCAAGCCCGCAATCGATCCCTCGGGAGAAAAACAGGGGAAGGTGAGCTATTTTACTAAAAATAGCCTACTTTTCCCTAACCGATGCTGGTTCTACTCTCGACGCCGCCAAATCGGTTTGCAGCACCGCCACCGGTTCCTGTAAATGGGCTCCCAAACCAAAACAATGGATCGGAATTTCATTTTGGGAGATCGGTCGCAGGATTTCTGGATCAACAAAGGGCGTTGCGAGCGAGGAACGGATTCCAGATCTTCACTTGACCAAGCGAGGCGAGTGAAAATACGGAGGCGTGCTTACAAGGCAAAAGGAGATCAATTTGCACCTCCATCAAAACCAGTAAGTTACATCTTGCACTGTCCTTCATCATAACATTTCTTATGCTTCTCGGATCTCAGTGCTCCTAAATCCATTTCTGAATCCATTATCCAACGTACCATTGCCTCTAACTATCATTCCTTAGCTTCTAACCATCCCATTTCCTAATACTATCCAAAAACCAGCCATTACAAACACCACAACCAGCCCAGAAGATCCTAGAACCAACCGGTATCGGTTATCAGTGACCGCCATCGGTTATAGGTAACCGGCATCGGTTCCTTTGATCAAAACCAAGAAAAACAGCCTTTCCCCTACCCAGTTCCACGAAACAATTTAATTGGTATTTTACAGTATTTTGTGTTAATTCATATTAGCAGGGGAACTGACCACCTTCGAAAGGAAGTTTTATATTTCTGAGCCCAAGCGGTTTCCTCATTTATTGTTTGATCAAATCTTGTGGTCTTGTGTTCTTATTTGCAGTAGTCCTTCCAAGACAAAAGGAGTTCTCCACATGATCGGCTGATCTTTCTCTACGATGCGCGCACATCATCTCGACATTCTACTGGGTATTCCTCCTAACCCTAACCTTATCTCATTTCTAAAAGGATCGAAGCATTTCCAAGTGAAACATTTTGTACGCTTAGGTGGGACCCATTTTGGGTTTATCTTTATTTCTTGCTTGCTTTCATATAGGGATCATACTTGCTTTTTTTCTTCTTCTAAAGATATTCACAAGGTATTTTATTATTCGGTAAAAGAACTTGCTTTGTTTTTGCATCTTGCATTAGTAAAAGTCATCTCTTTTGCTTCATCGAATATCACTTTCGATTTGGGTTTTAAAACACATGCATTGCATTCACTGTTGTTTTTCAATTCTAGTGAACATAGATTAAGTAGCAATTCGTACACGTGGGGGTGATATCCACGGTATCGACGGAAATTAATCTTACATTCACTTGCACAACACATACCAAATCACTTCACAATTAACACAAGCTCAAACATCCCCCTTTTTTTTCCGCGGTATTCCTCACTTGGAATTGAGGTAACCTTATAAGCCAAAACAACTTGACATTTCCCCTAAAGTCTCTTGTTTAGGATTCGACATCATTCTACGTCTAAAGGCATAAGCCCACAATAATTAAAATTAACCCTAAGGTTAATCTCTGGATTTGCGTGTGCATCTTGCTTGTTTGTTGTTCTGTTTTCTCTGTCATACTCTGTCTTTTGTGATCAATAAGTTGATAAATATACTCAACATTGCTAAAAATCAAATTAGCAGCCCTTTGTATCTTCTTATCCTAGATTTTTGACACCGGCATCGGTTAAGGGACCGACGTCGTTTCCCCTGTGACCGACAGCGGTTAGTAAACCGATATCGGTTACTGTCTCCATCAGCCCCTGACAAACCAGCAACTTGCCAAATTCATCATTCTGGGGTTGTTTTTGTTCTTGATAGATTGAAACTTTACCGTGAACTGCTGTCCATGGTTGTTATCACTCGAAAACAAGCCGCCGCCATGGTTTCACACGCTTGCTCTGTTTCTTTGCCTGAATCACCCCCTTCACCTTCTATGGGGAATCCTACGATACCGGTGAGGTTCCAAAATTCTGTGGGAGATAAGGACTTTGCCAAGTTTACGGATGCTAATTCCAGTATTTGTCAATACTATTTGTCTCATACCCCCAATACCGTACACTTGATGGTCAGGCTCCTTGTAGGTATGCCTATCGGTATAGCTGCTCATTTAGCTCCCACTCCTCCACAGTAATACCGCCTTCCTTCTGCATCTCTAGCCCCGTCTCCCAATCGGCAGTGCGAGAGGTTCATACCACCCCGATTAGCTTTCCTTTTTTTAATCTTGGACCCCACGTATCGTTACCACCAACTTTGCCCCTACCTCATCTCTTTTCTGGGCTTTGCTCCATTCATGACTTGCTCTCTGCCACCTATCCACACGAGCTTTCCTTCTCAAGCTCCACCTACCTTTTCATTCCCATACACGTATCCAGTAACCTCAACACCTTATATGGGACATCCCTATTCTGGTGCACCATCATCTCATCCAACCACTGATTTCATCAAACAAATGATGGACAAAATGCAAAATTTGGAGGCTTCGGTTTCGGGAAGTCGTAGCGCCTTGACATACGAACAAGTTTGTCGGGAGCCCATTCACCCTTCTGTCCCCCTTCATTCATATCCTCCTCAATGGGAGTTGCCAAAATTTACTCGTTTTAATAGTAAAGAGGATCCTCAACAACACTTGCGATCATTTAGACATGCTTGTTATTTGATTGCCCATAATGACGCCTTGTTACTCCGCACCTTCCCTATGTCCTTATCGGGACCCGCCACAGAGTGGTACGGTGCTTTAACCCAAAGCCTCGATCTTCTCTTTTAATCAACTAGCCCAATCTTTCTTGGATCATTTCTCCATTAACATTGCTTTAGAAAGTATCTATCACCGACCTTTATGCCATCCCAGGAATTTGAGAGACGAATCTATCGCAGATTTCGTTGGACGATGGCGGGGTCTTATCAACCAACTTACGTATGCCTTGCCTCAAGCCGAACTTATCGAATCTATTTACGCGGGCTGTGCTAAACACATCTCCCCTACCCTCCAAATTCAAACTTTCCGTACATTCGACGAGGCCTTTACTATGGCTCGAAAATTAGAAATTTGAGCCTTAGAGGAAGAGAAATTGCGGTTGCGCAACAAGAACTCCACTTTCCGAACTCCCGATTCTACCATAAACCAAATACCACCACTCCTCATCGTCCACTTCTTCTAAATCAAAGGAGATGTCCACGCGGTGATGGTCAAATCCCAACCACCGTCGATACTCCACCAAAACCACCTATAAATACAAAGCCGAGCGATCAACTACACTCCCACAGGAGAAACATATGGTGTGATATTGGAGAAATTACTCAAAGCGGGAGCCATTACCTTACCTCTGTTAAACCTCATTACAGGTTTGATTCCACTCGCGCCATACCTTCTGAGTAAAGAAAATGACTTTTGTAACTTCCACCGTGAAAGGACATAGTCATGAAAACTGCAAGATGTTGAAAAACATAGTGCGGGAAATGGTTGTAGCAGGGATATAACACTTGATAATCCTAACGCCCTGTAACTTGAAATTTGAAAATTTTCAACAAGCCATTCCCAAATCACTCGTCCACGATGCGTCGGCCGGATATCTTAGCCGAGGAGAGTGTTCATGAGATCCATGCGGTATTCGATACCCGGCCCAAAAGCCTCTATCGAGAAAATTTTAAATCAAGCCTCTCCACCAACACAGGAGTTTGAATCTCCTTCACCACCATCAAGATAAAGTGAAATTATTCCTTTACCCATAGAAGAGTTAAGCGCCGGACTTCTCTTCTCATCAACATCAGAGTCTTCTTATACCACATCCCTACTGGTGTGAGCGGATGTTGTCTAATCTATCCATTTCCCAGGACGTCTCCTTCTACCACTCTTGCCGCACAAGAGGAAGGTACGCCACTCCTTTTGACATCCTTAGATGAGAAATCTCTTGCCGAGACATCATTAAATTCTTTAGCCATGATGGACCCCCTCAACATGCCCTTACGCCTGTTAGTCCCTCATCACCTAAATCTTTTCAACAACCCGTCGACCTCTTAACATCTATTGATACGATTGCCTCATCTACCCCTGTATCACTCCCACATGGGCTGGAATCACAACCCACCTTTCTTCCATACAAAGTTCCTATTCACATGAGAGGGGTATCGGTCTCCGGACGATAGATGCAGGCCCTATGGGAATGTTTGAGTACGCCATATTCTACTCAAATGCAAATGACCAATCTGATGCCTCCACCATATACCCGAAGTGCCTACAAAAGCTTAAAATACCCATGTTCTCACCTTCACCCCCCTCACCTCTACCAAATGCCCCTTCCACTTCTATTAACTTAGCCAAATCTTCCCCTACGCTTGGGACCTCGCCATGCCTAGTCTAACACACCCTTTAAGCGACTCGGTTTATCCAAAGATAAACCCGCCCCACCACCTAGGAGACGAGCACGCAATCATGCCTCTATCACAATCAAAACCCTCATCGTCACACCCACCTTCCATATTGGGACCTCATCCCTCCACCTTACATCAATATATCATACCTCCTTCGTTTTCTTCAAAGCGACCTCGCCTTCTACACCTATCTGATGATCAAAGGGTATGACAACATCGTTACCCCGCGTATCCGGTCCACCTATCAACCCTAAACCAATCCTATCATCAAAAGATTTATTTTCTGTCACTCCCCTTTCTCGTGGTTGTTTCCGTTACCACGCCGTGCAGCAGCAGCCTCATCATCTAACCAGCCCGACGTAACCACGTGTCGAAAAACCACGTTTAGTGAAAAACATGTGTCGGCACCCCTCGGCTAAACCACCACTGTATGAACCAACCACGCCCAAACATTACAAAACCCGCCTGACCAATACCCTCATCCGATTTTGACCCCCTCAAGGATCTTACGCCAAAATCCTTGCTATGTTGGTGGAGAATGCGACCATTTCCCTACCTCCACTTAGACCTTATGACCCATCTAAACCCCGACCTACGGGTTACGATGAGTCTAAAATCTGCGCTTATCACCGCACACCGGGACATGATGTGGAGGGGTGCAAGCTCTAAAAACCATCCTTCGTCGAGTCACCTCTCCCGGATAGAAAGATTAAGAAAGACAACTTACGAAGGGAGAGACCTCTAGCGTCAATTCCCTCTACTATACCATCTGCCTCCGCCTCACCAAGATCGATCATTATTACAACCCCACCTCTTGAAGACCATGAATTATCCCAACCATCTTCTTCATCTCGGGTCTACGAGATTAATATGATTAGTGTCATTACTCGAGACGAGAAAAACAATGGAAAAGCGAAAGAAGACACACTGCGGCATCTCTTTCTCCTTGACAATCCAGATTACACCACCACCTAAAGTGGTTATTCGCGGACCCGCCTATCCGTCTCTAATGGAGTTGCCCACCGAACCATGATCAAACGGCTTCATCAATCGCAGTAAAAATGACACTATATGATCTCATTCGGACTTGAATCTCATCGAAAGCTCGTTGAGATCCTTGAGGATAGAGGTTTTACCCAACGAAACCACCCCGTTGCCTCCATTCTAACACCCATCACGTTGCCTCTCTCACCAAAAAATCCATCTCCCCACCACTTCGTCTCAAAAACAACAAGCATTGCGATTAGTTTCTCGGACGATGAAATTATCGACTTTGGTGCGAGAAGATCCACGACCCTACCCTTTTCATTTCCGCTTATGTCGAGACATTCGAGTACGTCGGGTTATGATTGGCGGGCGCTAGCCTAAACATCATCTCTTGAAAGCCTTCCAACAAATGAATATCCCTTCAGTTGCATGTGTGCCAACCCCATCATGTTGCGGTCATTGATAATGCGCTATTACTTCTACCTTAGGCACCGTGATCCTCAACATTCGCGTAGGACCACGTACTTTACCCGAACTCTTCTATGTCCTTGAAGGAGAGTTCCAATATAATATATTGCTGGGTCGTCCTTGGATCCGAGCCATGGGATGCGTTCCCTCAACATTACATCGATGCATAAAATTTGAGTACGAGGGGAAGTCCTACACTGTAAAAGCTGATCCTCCCCCCTGCAAAACTTGCAATATGTTATACCGCCCAAACGATGTGCTTATACCAATTAAGACACCCATACATTCAACCCACCATCCTCTCTTGAATGTACCTCAACCATCCACCTCAACCGCACCTCGCCTTGGTGATGAAACCACCGTCGCCTGAAACCACTTCTCTTCCCTTGCTAACATCCCAACCTCAGGCCCCTTAGTAGATGTTTTCATCGCCTCACTGCTGAGGGAGTACCGCTATATAACGTTAGTTCTTTCCCTACCCCGCAGAGAATACGGACAATTACATGCGCATCCCACATACGACCGTCGCGTGGGGAGGTAATCTCTTACGGGCCACCCCATTGCCGCACTAACCTAACGTATGGGGGTGTTGACGCATCCTCCATTACCCCTAAACCTCCTCTTGGTGTGGTTCCCTTCGATCCGATTTTCAATACTTGACAAATCGTCGTTTAAATCCTCACCTTCTTGACTGCGTGCGTGGAAGGCTTTGGTTTTGGCCTTCTGAACAAGGCCGACATACTCTCATTCCCATGACCACATGCAAACATAATGATCGCGGTGGTCTCGGTTTTACGAAAAACCTACACAAGAAACACCTCTGTCAGTTTGTATCACGGAAGAGAAGAGCGTTGCCTCTCAGAACCATCATCACCCACTTTGCCATCATCACCCACGAGAATCGATGGACCACAGAATCTATCCCTCCTAACTTTTTTTTTCATAAATGCCATCTTCATAGGTCCTCTCACTTATCAGCGCGATAATGAGGACCCATCTTCTCTTCCCCTTACGTATCCGGACATGATCGAAGAGGATTAGCCTTTGATTAATGTTGTTGAATGCCAAGATGACGACTCCATCCTCACTTACAGGCGCGGATGATTCTTATATTCAACGTGCCTTACCATCTGAAACCCAAACTATCTTTGAGCAGATCTACTATAGAAATCAACATCCACACGGAGGAAGATCCTCACATAGTGAAGATTGGACAATCCTTAACACATCGAACAAGCCGCCTTTTCTACCTTTCTCCGTGCTCATGACCAAGCTTTCGCATGGTCTTACGGCCCGACATGCCGGGAATTGATCCTACCATTGCCGTCCATAACATCACCTAAACCCGATTCCAAACCAGATCAAACGAAATTGAGAAAAATGCATCCACGCATTGCTCTCTTGGTCGAAGAGGAGCTCAACGACTCCTTTCTGTTTCCTTCATCTTACCTATTGACTATCCTCATGGATTTCTAACATCGTACACATGTCACTAAAGCGTGGGGGGACTTCGGATATGCAGGATTTCCTGGGATCTTAACCTCGCTTGCCCTAAGGATGACTTCCCCCTCCCAGTATTGATCAACTTGTTGATCTCACTGCTGCAGTCATGAAATGCTTTCCCTCATGGATGGCTTTTCGGGATCTGACCAATTTTTGGTTGCCCCTGCCGATCAACACAAAGCTGCCTTCATAACTCCTTGGGAACCTTACATTGCCGTGTAATGCCATTTGGCCTTAAGAATCTTTGGTGCGACCTATCGGCGGGCTATGACCTACATTTTCATGACATTATGCACACTATCCTTGAGGATTATGTCGATGATCTTACGGGCAAGTCTAAACATCGTAGTGAACATCTCGATGTTCTAACCATTATTTTTGATTTGTTGCAATATTACATCACGCCTTGGCCAGAAGAAATGTGTCTTTGGTGTTCTTTGGGAAAACTTCTTGGCTTTATCGTCTCTTTGCGTGGCATTGAGGTCGATCCATCTAAAGTAAAAGCTATCCTAGAAATGCCCCCACCTAAAAACCTCGAAACAATTGCGTAGTTTGCGGGGTAAACTTCATCCATCCGGCGTTTCATCTCCCACTCTCGGATCGATGTCACCCTTTTCATCACCTTCTAAAAAGGATGTTGCCTTCGATGGGTGAGGAGTGTCACCAAGCCTTGAAGCTCTCAAAACGTATCTCTTGCGACCACCGTGCTTATCCCACCCCGGGACGATCGCCCTTTCTACCTTTATCTTTCCGCCCGCGACCATGCTTTATAGGTCTTATGCTCGCACATCGGGACTCGGCACGTCGAGAACGAGGCCGTTTATTATATAAGTCGTACCCTCGTGGATTACGAGACTAGGTATACACATGTAGAAAAATTGTGCCTAGCCCTATCATTAAATCGCCACCAAACTCCGACATTACCTTGAATCACAAAACTTTTGTCATCACCAACACGTAGACCCCATTCATTATATGTACGCCAAACCACATCTAAACCAGCGCATCGCTCGATGGCTCATGCTCCTCGCCGACCTTGACCTTGAGTTTATCTGACAGAAGTCAATCAAAGGACAAACCCTTGCGGACCAACTTGCGAGAGGCCCCTTTACAGGGAACAATTTACCAATTTTACCTTCCCACAGAACTTATCGCCACTCTTTCGCTCGGAGAAGTGTCGTATCAAATGACCCTCTTCTTTGATGGATCTAAGTGCCGGTAGCGGCGGGGAGCCGGCATTGTTCTCATCCCTCTTGATCTTTGAACCTATGCCTCTTTCATTCCGGCTTGATTTCCCTGCACTAATAATACGGCGGAATACGAGGCCCTTGTTCTAGGTCTCAGTTGCGATACACTTAGGCATTAAATCTATCAATATCTTTGGTGACTCTCGATTGGTAGTCAATCAAGTTATGGGCATCTACCATGTAAAAACGAGGAACTTGAGTACAAACACCACGTGGAGTCACTTCTAGCCTTATTTACTCACTATTCTATCCAACCATTCCCGCTCCACTAACAAATTTGCGGATACATGGCTTGCTTAGCCTCGCGATTCTGCCGCACCAAGTGACTCGAATTATTCGTTGTGGTCCGGTGACTTTTTGCACCATCTATTGACCCGGTAGTTTGCATGATAAATACTATGTCTGCTAATTCACACGGGATACAGTACCACCATTTCACGACTACCTTACAATCTCGGTTCTCCCACTGACCTTACTAGTAGCGGAAAACGTGCTTTTCTTAAAAGTGTTTCGCGTTATGTTGTCATGGGAGGACTCCTCTATAAACGTGGCTTTGATGGCATCCTCCTTCCCATTTGTCGACCAACGGCCGAGGCCACTCATACCATCCAACAAGTACACGATGGGATTTGTGGTGGACATTTTAGTGGCCTTGCGGTGGCTAAGCGAATCCTTCGCCTAGGTTATTATTGGCCTACTCTCAATAACATTGCTTCTGACGAATATGTTAAGCGTTGTGTCATGTGTCAACAACATGCCAATCTTCAACATACTCCTAGCCACCCTTCTGAGTCGCTCGTGATCTTTGGCCTTTCTCACAATGGGGTTTAGACCTTATTGGTGAGATTCACCCACCTCTTCACAACGTCACCGTTGGATAATCACAGTGACGAATATTACACAAATGGGTGGAGGCCATCCCACTCATTTCAATCAAAAAAGAAAAAATTGTCGAATTCATTAACCATCACATTATCATTGTTTTGGTATTCCTCATCGCTTAATAACAGATAATGGTAAATCTTTCAAAACAAGTTGTTACAAAACCTTTGTGACAACTTTGGTATCAAACTTAGTTTCTCATCACCTTCTTATCCATGAGCCAATGGTGGGATGCCGAATCTTCTAATAAAACTCTAACCAAAATCCTCATGAAAGTTGTCATGAATGGAAGAAATTGGCACGATCACATTCCCTTTGCCCTTTGGGCTTATCGTACTAACATTCGTGCCGCTACTAATGCCACACCTTTTCTTTGGTATATGGTACAGAAGGCTGTTTTGCCTCTCGAGATACAAATACCCTCCTTAGAATATCTCTTGGGATATTCTCACAGCGATGATTTCCGCCAGAGCGGTTAGCCCGATTGGAGCTTCTTGTGCGAAGACGACGTCTTACGGCTCTCGATCACCTTCAAATCTATCAAAAACGCATCAAGCGTGCTTATGATAAGCGACTTCATGAGCGTACCTTTAAGGTTGGTGATCTTGTCCTCAAAGAGAATCAACATGTCACCAAACTAGAAAAGAGCAAACGTGGAAAATTTGCTCCCGATTGGATTGGGCCTTATATAATCACTCACACCTATGGATCGGGCACTTATCGTTTAGCTTCAGCAATGGTAAACTTTGAGCACAACCCCTTAATGCCTTGCATCTTGACCATTCTCTTTGTTGAAATTAGTGTTATATCACTTCTTATCTACCTTTGCTCGTCCCTTGAGCTCACATACCACTACATACACTTGTTTCTTACATCTCAAATAAAATCAAGCTCACCCTCACCTCCCCTTGATGAAGCCTTCCCCTTTTTAGTCTAGTCCATGACTTCAAAGTATTAAAATAAGCCGTATTCTTAAGGGATTTTCTTGAGTCAAACTTCCTACTAAACTAGATGCTTCACATGCCAAATGAACATCTAGTCATCTAAATTAAATATAGTTGCTCCCTCGAAGGACAGATATATCTTGAACTATTCTTTATTATAAATATTTGCTCCCCGAAGGACATGACTATGCATTAAATCATCTGCTCTTATAAATATAAGCTGCTCCTCGAAGAGACAACTATACACGTCGACCTTTATCGAAGCTTCTCACATTGATCAGCTTCGTGAAGACCTCAAGAATAAAACAATCAATATCCCTTGTAGACTTCCCACATCGATCGGTCTACATTGATAAAATAAAAGCCTCATTCAAAAAGAACTTTTTGGGTCATGGACTTGTCTATTTAGGATAGGTTCTCTTTCGTTGTAACAAGTTCTTTAGCCTCAGCTATATCCTCCACCTCATCTCACCATTTGTTTCAATTCAGGGACGTAACGTACACACGATATATTGTGATCATACAACTCTTTTCAACTATGGACTTCTCGTCTGCATGCACGGCATTAGGACTTGGGCTCGTTCTACGTTGTGTGGTTTGTTTGCTCTTCTCACCTACGGAACACTCTTTCCGCCTTTGCCTCGCATCTAGAATTGTGTGTTGATCTTAATCGGGACACTATTCCTACTACTTGGGTATACTTTAACCTTTGCTTTCCTATACCTACACAAACATTATCCTACCGGCACCAACAACATTACCCTACCACATCAAATTTTTACCAAGCGACCAATTGCCTAAACCATACCAAATTGCCTAAATTCCCCCTCCACACGATCCTAAGGAGAACTACATCGATCGAGGCCCTTCCTTGCTTTGTGCGATGGGCTATGTAGCGACACTTCGAGACATGGGGTCTCCCAAGGTTAGCTCGACCATCCCTACCATAACCTATCATGTGTGGTAAATATAAATATTTTTGTGTATTTCTATTTAATCACATTCCTCTTTGATCCTTTTTCAAAACACGAAAGTCAAAATGACAACATTCTTATTATTATAATGCAAATCAACATACATATCTCCTTTTATTTAGATGTTAAACAAATACATCTTACTATATCATCGACACGCGAGTCGGTACTCTTATTTATCCTCATACCTTGCTAACATTTATTTAGACCCTCGCGCCTCATCCAGACCTAGGTGATGATCGTGATCGTCGACCCCTCTCGCCAGGCCTCTCTGTCCTCAAAGGTACCGCGGCCATTGGTACCGCCCACTGATCTGCCAATCTCTCCTGTAACATATGAATACGCCCTCTCGCATGGAGGACTCCAGTCTCTAGTCTCATTTGCTCGTGACTCATGACCACTAACAATCTTCTTGTCTCATTCACTTGCGTTTGGAGTGCTAACCAAATACGCTGCAGCCGATCCTCTCTGCTGTAATCATAGCTATGTCGGGGCCATCGCGTACACCTCGCGACTCTGCTTTACCCACCATAACCTATAGGCCTCTGTCATTCCTGCGTCCATTACCCCTGCGATCGATTTCGCTTATCTCCTCGGGCCCTTACGGAGGTGTTGGCCGGGGGGTGAGAATCTTTGCCTCGGCATCGATCCTCATATATGGTCTATAAGCTGTGGTATATCTGCACAAATCCAAATTGTCGCGCATGCGCGATCTATAGGAATCCTCTCATATTCACAGCTGGCACGTGCCCCCGCGATCCACCTCAATCGCTCTACACCTCTCAAACTCCTCGGTATGTTCTCGGTTACCATATAGTTCCCGTAGAGACCTCTAGAGATATCTCAACCGTCAACCTCTCCCCCATACACACTGTAATACTCAATGTCACCGGCACGGCACGAGATCTTGCCTCTTGTTACTCTGTCTGGACCCATCGTCGGAATCCCACCTCTGTACTCCGGTCTCTCCTGCTGAATGGATCGGCTTTTGGTCGCATACAAACAATGTGCTCATAGGCCCAACGATGTAATAAGTACGAGCAATCCAACGTTGTCTGATTTCGCCTCTGAAGCCCATAAACCCTGTATAGCTCCGCCAATATGCAGTGCCCATGCAAAAAGTCACGTTCCTTTACATCATCTCCCGAATAACACCCATCATGCCTTTGGAAATCTTCCCCCTTACTACCCTCGGTAACGCATAATACCCTACCGCTATCATTAAAATCACTTTGCTAACCTTGTCTCCTCGGGGTGTCTGCATACATTACCCCATATGTGAATGACAAACCTCGTTGTGTTAAGTCTCGTGCATATGGACCAAACACTTCATTATCATTGCCCGCCCCGCGCCGAGGTAGTGCACGATATCTTGGCTCTCTGTAATAGGGAGTCTCAAATACGAAACACATCTTCCAAATTCTTGTCATTTCACTGTTGGCGGATAGAAGGTATTTGTCTCGGATTCCATCTCTCAATCGGCGCTGTAACATACCATGGTTACGTGCGATTCGGGAATAATAACGGATTCCACTTAACCCCAAGCGATTTATCAATGTCCATTCCACATTTGGTGTTACATCCGCTCGGATTCGCGACAACAGCGCACACTATCATTCATCCTCAACCACCGCCTCTGCTGCATACACCAAAACAACAAACAAACAAACAACCATTCAATCCATTAGGGTCTTTTTCAAACATTACGGACATTTCTCCGATGCTTAGGTTCGGTTATACATAACCGATATCGGTTGAATAACGAAATCTTAGGATCTCCTAACAGCTACCGGTCACTTTATCAATTTTATACACCTTCCCTAAAAACAACCACCTACGACAATAATTTGCTCGTTTATTCGTTTTATACATACAAACATACACGAACCCACGATTGCCTACCTGTAACACTTACCTCACTGCATGACCCTTGTTATCATGTTTTCTTTCTCATATCTACCCACCTACTCTCCCCATCTTATTCACACGAAACATGCGAAATCAAATCACAAACAAAACGTTTACCTCTTGGGTTGCGGTAGCTTGAGGTGGCCCTTGTCTTCCCTCTTGTCCTGCCTGCTTTGGATGTTTCTCCTCGTCACTGCCATTATCACCACCTTTTTCAACTTTGCTTTTTCTTCGAATCTCGGATCACATTTCACTTTTCTTGTCTCTTCTCTCCTTATCACTCGGATCTCTCATGCAAAAACACTGTCTCGGTCGTCAAAAAGCGCGTCGCGTTTGCGTTTTAACCTCTTGCGTGGCTCTAAAATTAAAACTTAAGTTGCCACCCTAGCTTTTTATTTTTAGAAAAGCTCATACCTAAATAACCGGTATCGGTTGTCTAACCGATGTCGGTCATCATAGATACTGAGCATCGGTTGCTAACCGATATCGGTTACACACCTATCTTTTTCAAGCGAGGGTTCTTTTCTTCATTTCTCACCTAAATTTTTGTCGCGCTTAGCCTCTTTTCCTACATAAACCACACAATTTACCACATTTTGTTCATCCACCACATATAACATTACATTTTCATTAAATATCATTTATTATACACAGATACACAAACCATCAACTACGGATATCAAGAAACTATCAATCTATACATCATTGGGAACCAACTCATCAGTTACATATATCACAATATCACAAAACCACCAATTCATCACATAACCTGACATTCATATATATACGTACAAACAAACAAAAACATCAGCATCATCCATCTATCAACATGTCAATTAAACTCATCACACATTCTATCTATTACCAGCCATTAACCACATATTTCAACACATTTTGAACACTGCATGTGGATCAAAACATCGTCTCTATATATATATATATATAAATTTTCAAAAATACAATGTGCCCTACATCGGGCCTCTGTGATCTCATCTGATACCAAAGCCGACACGCGAGGCGCAATACCTACCAAAAATCTCGACTCGGCTCGCAGGCCGGTCTCTCATATCAAAAATATACTCGGCTCGCAGGCCGGTATCAAATATACAACCCGTACTCGGCTCGCAGGCCGGTATATAATAAATAAATGAATCAAAACAATGAATAAGTGTAGGCACGCAGGCCTCTATCAATACAACCGGTTCGCAGACCGGTGCCCATGTCCCTATACAAAACCATGTCGGGGATCTATCAGCTCTCCCCACCGCCCTCGGCACCTCTCCCCGCTGGTCCCTGTGGTGCCTCTCGCCTCCTGCCTGTCACGGACACGCCAGCTGTGGCTGCTCCTCCCTGAGATCTCTGGCTGTGCGAGGTCTCTGCTCTATGAGCTGCATATGCCTGATACTCGACTCCGGTACTATCAAGAATATCCTGATAATATCGGGCCTCTGCTCTCCTCCATACCTCAGCGATCTCGCGATCTCGCCCTTGAAGGCCCAGGGGCTGGTCCCCTGGCACCTAACACCAATACCCCGAGGCTGTACTGCTTTGTTTGGCGTGGTCTTTGGTGGTGGTCTTTACTGTGCTGTACTCGCACTTTTTGTGGCCGTGGTGGTATCTGCAGATTTTTATTTGTGTTTGTTCTTTGATACGGTTACTGTACACATGCACTGCACACTGTGGGTATTATCTTCTTGGTGGTGGTGGTCTTTGCTGTGCTGTGCATACTGCTTTGTGGGCTATCTTCTTTGGTGGTGGTCTTTGCTACTGCATGCTGTGCACAGCACAGGGCTAAGCTTTGCCTGTAAGACCCCTATCGTGCTGTGCGGCCTTATTGTCCTGTAATAGCATTTTTTGCCCCGGAGTGATCTCTCTCTGCTGTAATTGCGGCCCAGTCAGGCTGCGCGGTGCGGTACTATCCTCGCTCTCTGCTTGACCCACCATACCATACTGTATGCTCCAGTGCACCCGGCATCATCCACACCATCACTGCTGGTCTCTCATTGCCCGGTCTGGATCCCAAGGGTGTGGCGCCGGCGCGGTGGGGCCTCTACATCATCCCTCTGTGCGGGGAAGGGAGGTGGCTCGTCTGTCGCCCCATCTGCTGCGTGCCCTCTCTGGGGTATCCGCTCATACTCCCCGGCCTCAGTCCTCTTATCCGAATGTATCTTGGATCGGGCGCGGTATCTGTGCGGGCTCCTCTGCCAGGTGGTGACCTCTGTAGGGTCTCCATATAATGTCTCTGCGGTAAGGCCCTCTGGCGTATGTCATAGTAGGCCACATCCCGACTGCAACAAGCGCTCGTGGGCGGCCCACGACCCCCACCACCTCTAAAATCCATATCGGTATACGACTGTGGCCACAGGCTGCTTGGGGTAGCCCTCTAGGCTGATGCATACGATGTGCTCGTATGCCCAACAGATCTGACAAAAGGTAGAACAAATACCAAATCGCCTCCTCGGCGATAGCCCCATAACTCCTGTATAATTGCACCCAGATACTGCTTTGGTGCCCATCAAACAGTGTGCTCCTCCACCATCTCCGGTGGCACCCCCATCGATGCCCAGTGGGAGCGGCCTCCCTGCGAATCAGGGAGGCGAAGCGGGTGACCCCTATCATCATCGACACGTGGCTAGCCGTGTGTCTCATGCTACTGTGTGCGCGGTACATGTCACCATATCGATGCTCGTGTTATGATATGTAAGAAAGCGCAGTTTGCATCCCCAAAACCTGCGGTATGCTATCCATGGCGATCTCTGAATCTACACGGAAAACGGCCTCTCCCTCGATCGGTAGCCGCGGGATGCGTACACATCCTCTAATGTGACGGTCATCTCCCGGTCGGCGAGATGGAACACATTGGCCGCCGGATCCCATCTCTCGATGAGGGCAACCATCGGTTTGTGATCTCTGTCTGTCGCTCTGTACCTCTGGACCCCATGAGAGCCCCACCTCGCGCATGATGGCCCAATGCGCGCGAGATATGTGTGGCCTCATCCGGCTCATAGTGGAGGCATCTATCACGCATCGTCAACTGGCCGACGTGCTGTACGTAAAACCAACCCACATTCTTAGACCCACTCTTTATTATCACATCTACTTTACTATCATCACCCACTTTGCACCCTACCCACCTTGAACCTAAACCTTCAAACCTAAAAGCCCCATCCCAAACCCTATCAACCCTACCCGCCACTCAACCCACCTTGAAACTTCAACCCTAAACCCTAAACCCCATCCCAAACCCACGCCACCCAACCCACCTTGAGCTTAAAACCTAAACGCTAAACCCCACCCCCCGCGCTACCCACCCCACCTTGAAACTTAAACCCTAAACCCTAAACCCCACCCATACCCCAGGCTCTCTACCTACCTGAACCCAACCCAACCCACCCCACCAAGCCCCCAACCCACCTTGAGCCTAAACCTTCAAACCTAAATCCCAAACCCTGTCAACCTACCACGCCACCCACCCACCTTGAACCTCGGCCCTAAACCCTAAACCCCATCCCAAACCCTATCAACCCTACCACGCCACCCAACCCACCTTGAGCCTCAACCCTAAACCCTAAACCCCATCCCAAACCCAATCACCCAACCCCACTCAACCCAACACCCTACCACGCCACCCAACCCACCTTGAGCCTAAACCTAAACGCTACACCCCACCCCACCACGCTGACCCACCCACCTTGAAACTTAAACCCTAAACCCTAAACCCCACCCATACCCGACTCTCCTACCCACCCCACCCCACAGGCCCCACCCACCTTGAGCCTAAACCTTGAGCCAAATCCCACCTTCAAACCTACCCATGCCCACCCCATCCCTAAACCCCCTAAACCCCATCCCAATCCAGAACATCCATCCCATCCCACTCCACCCTCGACCTTCCCCACCGATCTGGCAGTAGATACACGGCCGATGCCGGTAGCCCCCAATCAACCTCACCCCTATGCTTTTGCGACCGATGTGCGGTCGCTATTGGCCCACATCGGTCACTTTGTCTCTGCCAGGCCGAGACCCCATGCGCCCCCGAAAAAACCATTTTTCACCTATTTTTACCCATCTACCCACCCAAACACCCCCAAATTTTACACACCTAGCCGACTTAGCCTATCTAACCTATCTGCCCTCTCCCTTTCTCGAATTACCTCCATTTACCCATTATTTCCTACTGAAATATCAATTCTACCCAAATCCCAAAAAACAACATAACTCAACCAAATCACCAAAATAAAGAGTTTAGAACCTCTTTGGTGCGGCGACACGTCGTCGTGGTGGGATGGGTGGTGGCGGTCCAGTGGTCCAGGCCCCTCCAGGCTCCTCCCGCTGTCTGTGCCATGGCTCCAATCACGATCTGCTTTGGGTCCCGGCCAATCCCTATTTGCCTCCTCAACTATTCGGGCCCACTTGCTCGACTCTCTCACTTGATCAAATAGCTCCACCTCACTCAATACCCCTCCAAATCAACTCTCCACGTCGGACAAGTCAATTTGGATTGCAAATAACCAAAGTGACAATGACGAGCCGTATTTTTTTCTTTTTATAGGTTTTAGACCTTAACCAGATGTCGGTTTCTTTTTTTCGCCTAAGAAACCGGTATCGGTCCCTTAACCGATATCGGTCATGTACAATCGACATCGGTTTCATACCCACTTTCACCCATTCTTTGCCGTTCTTTACTCCTTGCCTCTTTTTCACCAATATCGCCTCTGTCCACCTTTCTTTGCCTGAACATTTGTTCACTTGGTTCGGCTGACCTAAGGCCTCGGCCTACCCGATTGGCCCGAGGCCAGAGGTCTCGACCCAGGCCAAGGCCTCTACCTACCTTTCGGCCCGACCAAGGCCTCACCTACCAATTGGCCCGACCCGAGGCCTCGACCTACCAATTGGCCCGGCCCCTCGAGGCCTCGCCACCTGCCTACTGTTGGCCCGACCCAAGGCCTCGACCTACCTATTGGCCCGACCCAGGCCTCGGCCTACTAATTGGCCCGACCCAGAGGCCTCGGCCTACCTACTGTTCGGCCCGACCCAGGCCTCGACCTACCTATTGGCCCGACCCAGGCCTCGCCCTACCTGTTGGCCCGACCCAAGCCCCAACCTACCAGGTGGCCCGACCTAAGGCCTCCACTACTACCCATTTCGCCCGAGACCAAGGCCTTACCACTACCCATTTGGCCCGACCCAAGGCCGCCACCCAACAACTTGGCCCACCCACGACCATACCACTCCCATACCTTACCCAAAATCAACACCATACACTTTATCCACCCATCCGTAGTTTTGGTTCAATCGAGCTCACTGTTCGTGTTTTAGCACGATTAGGGTCCTTGACTTGATCTGTCGACCAACTTTGCCTGAACCTGGACCGTGGCGTTTATCTCGACCAAACCAACCATTTGAGTCTTGCCGAACATGCCTAAACGTTCTGTACCTTACTGTTATATACCCCGGAGCTACTTCCATGCCTTGGATACCGAGGATTATATCACCCTTGTTTGGATAAACTATCGACCTTTGCCTATACATTGCTGGTTTGCTCGTCAAATCATGTACCTTAGTCGTACTATTGCATTTCAACATGCGTCTGCTTCCTTGGACCTACTTACCATCCTCTCTATAACATGTACCCTTTATCAACCCTATCCACGATTTCCGTTCACTCCATCGGTGATCGATTTGAGGATTACCTATATCCTTAAACAGGAGAAACCACTTCATATTATTGTCCGCGTAGCTTTACAAAACAAGCTACACGACATATAAGGGCTAATGTAGACACCAAATTCGTGTCTTACGACCCCTCGTGACCAGCGTCCCATTTATGCAACCTAACCTCATTACCTAAACCTTACACAATTATTTATTAATTACCTCATAATTGATAAATCCACATCATATATCCAGCCACCTCACTTGGCCACCTCACCATGACCTAGCCCTAACCTAAACTAACCTAATTAGGACCCATGACTTGGTCTAGACTCACATCCATAACTAATGCCTCCTTACTGCACCCAAGCCGACCTTCTAGCCACTTGACCAAGCCCATGGCCCATCTCTCGGGAGAAAAAGCGGGGAAGGTGAGCTATTTTACTAAAAATAGCCTACTTTTCCCTAGCAGATGGTGCAGGTTCTACTCGGCCGCCATCGGTTCTGTAACCGCCACCGGTTCCCTGTAAATGGGCTCCCAAACCAAAACAATGGATCGGAATTTCATTTTGGGAGATCGGTCGAAGGATTTGAATCAACGAGGGCGTTGCGGCGAGGCAGTTCGAGATCTTCACTTGACCAAGCGAGACGAGTGAAAATCTTTGGGCGTGCTTACAAGCAAGGAGATCAACTTGCACCTTCATCAAAACCCGATAAGTTACATCTTTTTGTCCTTCATCATAACATTTCTTATGTTTCTCGGATCTCGGTGCTCTAAATCCATTTACGAATCCATTATCCAACGTACCATTGCCTCTAACTATCATTCCTTAGCTTCTAACCATCCCATTTCCTAATACTATCCAAAAACCAGCCATTACAAACACCACAACCAGCCCGGAAGATCCTAGAACCAGCGGTATCGGTTATCGGTGACCGCCATCGGTTATAGATAGCAGAAGCATCGGTTCCTTTGATCAAAACCAAGAAAAAGGCCTTTCCCCTACCCGGTTCCACGAAACAATTTAATTGGTATTTTACTGATTATTTTGTGTTAATTCATATTAGCGGGGAAGCGACCACCTTGAAAGGAAGTTTTATATTTCTGGGCCCAAGCGGTTTCCTCATTTATTGTTTGATCAAATCTTGTGGTCTTGTGTTCTTATTTGCAGTATTCCTTCCAGACAAAAAGGAGTTCTCCGTAGTCGGCTGATCTTTCTCTACGATGCAGCGCACATCATCTCGACATTCTACAAGTATTCCTCCTAACCCTAACCTTATCTATTTCTAAAAGGAACGAAGCATTTCCGAAGTGAAACGGATATTGCAGATCTGCTTAGCAAACCTCTTGCTAAAGCTTGCTGGAAAGCAGAGTCAAGAAACAGAAAGAGAACTCCACCAAATAATGTTTTTGTTGTCGGAGACAACTCACAATAATGAAAGGATTGTAAGAAGAGGTGTCCAGTGGAGTTCGGGTTTGAGAGGAAAGTTGGTGCCTCGCATGCTACGGACAAAGATTCAACTAGAGGGTTGTTGTTACTAGATCTTTGGAAGTTTGGATGCCTCATCGGAGCTGGAGGAGTAGGAAAGATATTTCTACACTTTTCTACTATTGCTATATTTATTTTATCATGAAATCAAACCACCATTTCCTTGAATTGGTTGTCTTTTGGATGTCTTTTTAGGAGGTCTCTCCTTTCTACTTGCTTTCTTCTTGTTTTAGCTGTTATCATTGCACTCGTATGTTAGTGGAAAGCATGCATGTGTTCTCTCCTTTGGGTGTTATGTTTTTCTTGCTCGAGTGATCGATCTTCCTTTATATATATATATATATATATATATATATATATATATATATATACTCTTCTCTACGATAGAGTTTCAAGTTATTATGTTGTTCCAGCTAGTAATTAGCAGTCGTTAAAGTAAGCGTGCATAACTATGAAGCTCCTTCCTATCACCCAAGTTTGTCTTTCTTTGTCTTTTGACATATATTGTTAATGATCTCTCAAGCCCACTTGATAACCCTTTTGGCATCGAGAAAGAAAGGTTGTAGGATTAGTGTAATCAATGCTTGGACTATTTCAGGTTAGAGATTCGGTATTAAAACTTTTAGAATGAATAAGTTTGTGTGCAACGTGTTTCAACCTCGCGTGTTTAGACTCCTATGTAGCTTCAGTCTTGTTCCTAGGTTTTAAAGCCATTCTTAGGAGGTACTTTGACTGTCCCCTTCAACTTGAATCGTAACTAGTTTTTTTGATTAGCTAAGTTCGAGGTTTTAATTGTGCAAATCTAGTACCCCACTATTACTAGAATTATTTTGGTCTTTTTCCCTCTCGGAAGATTGTTGGTGAAATAATCTAGTCTTCTAACTTGTGTTTCCTCCCATTTATAATGATTGTGTTGTTAATTAAGATTGGACAGTTTCTATGCACATATATACCTTAATGTTTTGTGATGAAAATTATCTTGAACATTGTTAACCTTGGGGAAAACTTTCTTGCAATCGATAGTATTATGGAGTTATATCGAAGGAGTTGTTTTGATAACGAAACTTAGTAGTTTATGTTGTACCTATGTTTGAATGGTTGATTATGTTACCAAGGGTTGCCTTAAAATATTGTTGTTTTGGGAAATAGGAAATTTATTTTAAATTAACCAAACTTTAAAATTGATGTGGAGGTTTGTAAATCTTTAGGGTTATAAAATTTGTTGATGACATTTTCATATACTCTTGTTTGATGGAACTCCCTTCTTCTCTCGCATGTTTTCTACTAGCCTATAAGGCATTGGCCCTTCTTGAATGATTGGGAAATCTCTTGGAGTTAATGGTCAAAACTAGTATACTTTTCCTTCGCTTCGAAACTTATGTTGTGTGGATACTCTATGTGATTTCAGGTTTGAAACTCATTTATACATGGCTTTTTGTGTTAATTCTTGAAACCCGTGGTTTCCCTTTCTTGGGCCGATCAACTCTTGTTCTTTTAGAAATATAATATTTTAGCCTATGCATTTGGTACCTTTGATAAATTTCTAGATGGTTGGTCTATATATCAAATCTCAATCTTGTGATTATTATTTAATTATTTACTTGATGGGAATCTTGTTTTTGTTATATTGGTTATTTCTCCTTATAGGGCCAAGGGCCATTCTCATACGATTGTTATACTTTCATTGCTTTTACTCCTAACTGAAGTACATGGTCTTCTTCCTTGATTGGCATGGTGGAGACTTATTATAACTTGAAGTGTTGATAGTGTTTAGAGGTTTGACCCAATTCTTGTAATAAAGTGCTTCCTTTCGTGGTATTGTTAGATAACAGTTATGGTGGTTTTGTGTAGCCTTATCTTGCTCAGTTCTCGTGAACTGACTCTTGTAGAAAATTTGTTGCAGATGGATTTTGTGAGTAGATGAGGGATAGACTTGTAGATTTTTACATCAACCTCAGTTGAGAAGTTCTTTTTCTCAAATCCTTTTACGTTGTTCAACTATTGATAACGTCCAGTGGAAAATTTAGAAGAGGATCAATGTCTTAGTATAATGTATTGTGGACTTTGTCATCTTAACTTTGGAAACCTTGGATTGTTTGACTATCATTGAAAATATAAGAAAATTTGGTTACTGCTTGTTGAGTGACCTTGTTGGATTATCAGTATTTTAAGAGTTGATGTAACCTTGTTTTGTTCTTGTAAATGAGTGTTGCTAAACTTTACCCTTGAGAATAAATGTTGAGTTAAATCTTGCTATGACTTAGTAATAATGTGTCATAAGTAAACTAACATGGGTTGTTTAATACTTATAGAAGTTAAACTAAAAGTTGTATTCAAATAAAGTAACGTAGGGGTCACCAACTTGAGAGCAAGTAATTCTTTAAGTAATCAAAGGTGAGACTATCATTGCAAGTAAAATTATATAACATGATATCCCTAGCTCCACTAGTGAACATTATCCCTTTTATGGTGAAATTCGTAAAACGATCCTAAGGTGAAATGAATTGTTAGTTGTTAGAAGATGATAAGATTTAATAAGCCGGAGAAAACAATTTGGAAACCACACAATCTATCTCTCCGCCATTTGGAAGGTAAATTGTTCTCTTTGGTAATACTCATTCAGTGAAGCCTAAGTAAAATCTTTGATAATTTTGGATAAATTCTCAAGCCTCAATTAAAGCCTAGTAATAACTAATGAGGTCCTAAAGATGAATTCAACTTGACCTCCATCATAACTTTTTTCCAAGGTGCTTCGTATTTCTTCTCTTAAGTGTGTCGAACGCGAACCCAGGTTGTCATGAGGGTATGAACGAGTTCTAATAGCGTAAGTGTGAACAGATGGCCTTGTGGAAATAAATATCCCCTTTTTTACTAAATAAACGAATTAAACAAATAAAGGTCATAATAGAGAAGACTTAAAGCAAATTTCTCTTCAGAGTAAAAGTAAGAAACTTAGCGTTGTAAGAGGAATTGTATGAATCATATCTAGAGTCCTAGAAAACTTAAGTTAAGGATCGAAAGATGTTTTATTAAAATAAATAACCTTCAAAATTTCTCATTATGGCTTGCCCTATCTATAAGTGTGTTATGTGGTGGTTTCCTATGTTGTCTTGTCAAAAAGAAAAGTGAATTATCCTTGATGGGTGTGAACATTTCCATGCTACCTTTGTGGTCATCCTTGTATCGAGTTGTTCATAGAGTTAGTTGTAACCTTGGTGGCGACATGTTGTGTCGTGTTTTGTGTCAATAAAAAAAAAAAAAAGTATCTCTATATTTTACTGTGTTGTTTATGTGTGAATTTTTTGGGTCGTTACATTTGGTATCAGAGCGAAGGTTCATGCTCTCGAACCTTTGGGCCAGATTGGAGTGATGATGGTGTTGCATGATGGTGGTTGATATTGGAAGAGTAATGTGCTTTAGGCGTGATGTGATCCATGTCATAATTGTGATATTGTGAATGCACATGATGTGTATGTCACTTAGTGCGTATTTGTTATCATGTTGATGTGTTGGGGATGGGAGTATTCTCTCTCCTTCTTGTGGATTCTATGAAGAGTTCACGTGTGAAATACTACTTGTGATGTGTGAAAAGAATTCTAATGTGGATGATGGAGTGTTGAAGTATTGTTGCATATTGTGATATGTGGGTGTGTCGATATGTTGTATGACTGGATTGATGTAAAGTGAATTGAGTTGTATCATGATGTTTCACCATGTTTTGAAGAAATGTGTGTATCACCTTGTATGTAGCAAATGAATGTTATGTTGTGATGTTACTATGTCCATCATATGTATGATTTGTGTGATATGTAGTGATTCATGTCATGATTTAGGGTCATACGGTGAGTGTATGAACCCTATCATATAGTGATTGCACTTTGGGTGCAGAATGTGGTGAAGTGATGTAATGCACCCAGTGAATGTATGATTGTGATCTACCCTGTATACATACCATACGTAAGATGTTATGGTAGTTATGTGTGTACCACCATTGTGTTAGTGATGTAGTTACATGTTATGTTGTGAACCTTACACTAACCGACCCTGAAGGAAATCGGTAAACTATGTATGTTTGGAGTGAGAAAATGTGTACCGTGGACCAGTCACTCGAGCCGAGTACGAGATAGGAAGTGGAGCCTTACATAGGCTGAAAACCCACTTTTGTTCATTTGGTATGTGTGGCACTTGCTCAACGGGTGTCATGCATATTGTGTTTCACGGACACCTTAGGCTCAGTAGATGGTGACATGTACTTTCTTTCTCTCTCCCGATATGGTTGTCGTATGGACTCTACCTATGTGATTTTGACTATGTTGAGCCTTGTTGAAGTTGTGGCGAGATGATTCAGATTGTGATGATGACAGTTGTATTATTGATATGTATTTTTACGAGCAGAGGCTCGATGTTCCGAGTGCTAGCAACTCGTTGAGTACCCCTTTGGTGGCCAGATAAGGCCACGTAGTCATAGTAATGTGCTATTCTTATATGTGTATTTTATTCAGAATTGAACCTTTTTACTTTACTTTTGCAAGGACCAGCAGTTTTCTTGATTTCCATGTTTTACATTTTGGGCATTTCCTTGGTTTTGGTACTAACACGCAGATTTTTGCACTAACTATGGCCATTTGGTCATTTGTCTTGCTTGGTTTTGGATCTTCTTCTAAATTTTATGATTTTACCACCTTGCCCAAGGCTTGTACTTTGCCACTTGGCATTCTAATCGGATTGTTATGTTGGTTCTATTGTCGTGATGTGTGGAATAGGGTCATGGGATGCACCATGGAATGGTTGGGCCCATGGACCCGCTTCATTGTATGGGGGTACGCCCCAAGGAGTTACAGATAACTAGTGGGTTGTTGGACCACGAGTTATTATGTCACTTGGGTTGGGGGTGACGGGGCTCTATGTGCCCAGGGCCATAGGGTGACCCGGCCTCATTAAAAGGAGAAAGGAGACATGCCTCTATGGTTGAGTGACCTGATATTATTTATGGCACTCTATGGTTGAGTGACCTGATATTCTTGATGGGGCTCTATGGTTGAGTGACCCGACTTGGTTTGGCACTATGTTTCTTTCTCTTTGGGAGTTATATGGAGTTGCTTTGTAATACTTGGGAATAGGTGGTTATTTTCTGATGCTTTGGGTGGTATATGGTGTTGCTGGTAGTGTTTTGGGGGGTAGTGTTATGATGTATGTGTGCTCATGAGAGTTGGTTATGGTTGTGGCTCCCGGTGTACACTATGTACCTATAGCTTTGTTTGGAGTTATGTGAATTTTTTTCATCTATGGAATTGAGGAAATGTCTGGTTGTCATAGTACACTTTGCTCAAGTATTCTATTTGTCAGTCATGATTGTGTGACAAGTACTATGTTATGTGGACCGTGCCTATTCCCTTCCATATTTGAGTAATCTTTTGTGGTGTAATACAGTCATGAAGTATATACTTGTGTGTTCGTGAATCTGTAGTGTCTTGTCTGAACCCGATAGGGTGTTGTGTTGGCAGTTCATGTTGGGCACCTACAATAAGGAATAAACTAACAAAAAAAAATCTACAACAATAAAATTTTGAAGAATTGAAACTAGAAGTAATGAAATGGGAGGAGTCTAATGAAACAATGAATAAGAGGGAACTACCAATCTTCACAGAACCTTAAAAGTTAAAATTTGCACCAAATGTTCCTAAGGCCACCTCGTGGCCGTGCTTTAATCAACTGAGTTTTAACCATAGAGTGCACTTTTGTCTTTTTCCATTCCTTGTTGCTTATCATTCCTTTTCCTCTATGCCTTGTCGCATCGGGGATGATGCTTTCTTAAGGGGAGGAGAATGTAATGCCCCATTCTCCAATGACCATGTCACTAAGCTTTTAACGTTGTGGTGCTCATGTTGATCTCTTGTTGGCTTCACCCTTGTCATAAAAAATGATGGAATTCTCCCACTCTGTCATGTCTTCTCGTGTCGTGTTGATGTTTTCTGTGGTTGGCCCCGCCTCATCCATTACGTTTTCCTCCTATTAAAGGAAAACTGTGTGCTCGATTTATCAAGCTCGTAAGTTGGCTCTTGTTAATACGATTAATAAGTATTAATAAGTGGTAATAATAATAATAATAATAATAATAATAATAATAATATTTTTTTATTTATCGATCGACGTTAACCTCGTTTCTGATCGTCGATTTGTTATCAACCTTGTTGTTAATTTTTGATAAGTGATTTTATTGTTTTAGTTTGGTCGCTTCACGGATCGAGCCTCGATTCATGCAAGGGAAGTTGGTTCATGGGTGGCACCATCATCAAGGATGTAGTGTTCTTGTTTAAGGTTCAAAGTTTTTATCCTTGGCCATCTAGGCACCCTTGTATGCTTTGTAAATGTTTGGGTAAATGCCTTCAACCGCAATTTCTTCTTTTCCCCTTGTTATAAAATTGGTCCATGTATGCCAAGTTAGATAATTATCAAGTTAGTGGTGAATTTGACCACCAGCCTGCCACGCTGCTCCCACCATAACCCAGCTCACCTCTATGCTCTTCGCTTCACGTTTCGGTTTCTCAGAGATACCGTGTACAACATGATTATAAAATGGATGTCTTTTAAAATGGATATTGTGGATCCATTATTTATTCCTTGTTTCTATCACGTTAAGTGTCATTAGAGATGTTAATATCAAATTAGGTTAGGGCTTCTTTCAATCTAGCCTAAAACTATACATGTATATTTACGCTTAAGGCGTTATATAATACTATTTGTATGCTTTTATTTATTTCAGATCAGATCTAAGTACCAGACTTATTGAAACAAAGTGATCATATAAAATAAGGCAGAGAAATGAGGATGAAAGTTTATACTGCTCGACATTTAAGGAGAACTAATTAAATATAGTTTAGGTTCATGAAATCATAAAAGGCGTGCTCGAATGGGAAGAAATATAGGATTTGCGTATCACATGATCTCTCCTCCAAAATAGATTTTTTTTATGAACCATGTTGATTATTAATGACCAACCTGGCGTACGTTTTGAAGGATTTCACATCAGTTTTGAAAATGGCCGCATGAGGAAGTAACAACCTGTCATTTCTGCACCTTCCTGTAAGGGGAAAACATGTTGGATCTTACCTGGGATCTGGGGAAGCGTGATTGAACTCTTATTGGGTTTGGCATGTGTTTTGACTTTGTGATTTGTAATGGCTTACTAGCCACATTTTTTTTGGGATCTGCTTGCTGAACGGAATGGGGGTCACGTGCCCATGTGGAAGCTCACATTTGTGAGTTTATTACAACTTTTTTTGCTTCATGGAGGATTTCTGAGTGCGCAAACTTTTGGATGCCTTCCACTAGCCTGATGTGGAGAGCTCTTTTATGGAGCCTTGTTTGGGGGGTGGGAATACCATTCAGTAGCTGCGTGAATTTGCTGGATACGTTGTTGGTTGCACTCGGTTTGTTTGGGTTTTTTATAATGATGGCCTCTATTTCTTTCTTTGAACGATGGATGTATTTTCTGTTCTTAACTTCCAAATACTACTTTTGTTGTGTGAATGCTTGATTAGGTGAAAAATCGCTAAGAGTTGTCACAACATGTGTTGGATGGATCATTATTTTATTTCTAAAACGATCATGTAAAAGGGGGCACACATGGGATAAAATACTGTGAAGTAATTTCACTTTCAGATCGTGTGTCATGTACAATTTTTTTCTATATGCCTATTCTATACAAGATATCCTAAGGCAATGTCCCATTTATCAATGATTTCCTCAACAATATATAATAATCTTCTTTTTGGATAGCCATGGGTTACTTCTTCAAAGGATCTAATATCCATGTTCCTAGAGCTTTTAGATTTGAAACTGCACTCAAATCCTATCTATGTATTTATGGCTATCCCATTATTTGAGGGGAGAAGGTTATTTGGAAGGAGAATCGAGAACATGGCTCCTCTATTGCACGTGTGTATTAGGGCCCTCTTTTCCATTAAAACATCAAGAAATACCGAAATTTGAGAAACCCTAATGTTTTTTTTGTCTCTTTCACAATAATGAAAGGATTGTAAGAAGAGAGTGTCCAGGGGCAGTTCGGGTTTGAGAGGAAAGTTGAGTTCCTCGATGCTACGGAAAGGGGAGATTCAACTAGAGGGTTGTTGTTACTGATCTTTGGAAGTTTGGATGCTCTCTTCGGAAGTTGGAGGAGCAGGCAAGATATTTCTACACTTTTCTACTGTTGCTATATTTATTTTATCGTGAAATCGAACCACCATTTCCTTGAATTGGTTGTCTTTTGGACGTCTTTTCGGAGGTCTCTCCTTTCTACTTGCTTTCTTCTTGTTTTAGCTGTTATCATTGCATGTATGTTAGTGGAAAGCATGCATGTGTTCTCTCCTTTGGGTGTTATGTTTTTCTTGCTCGAGTGATCGATCTTCCTTTATATATATACTCTTCTCTACGATAGAGTTTCAAGTTATTATGTTGTTCCAGCTAGTAATTAGCAGTCGTTAAAGTAAGCGTGCAATAACTATGAAGCTCCTTCCTATCACCCAGGTTTGTCCTTCTTTGTCTTTTGACATATATTGTTAATGATCTCTCAAGCCCACTTGATAACCCTTTTGGCATCGAGAAAAAAGGTTGTAGGATTAGTGTAATCAATGCTTGGACTATTTCAGGTTAGAGATTCGGTATTAAAACTTTTAGAATGAATAAGTTTGTGTGCAACGTGTTTCAACCTCACGTGTTTAGACTCCTGTGTAGCTTCAGTCTTGTTCCTAGGTTTTAAAGCCATTCTTAGGAGGTACTTTGACTATCCCCTTCAACTTGAATCGTAACTAGTTTTTCGGATTAGCTAAGTTCGAGGTTTTAATTGTGCAAATCTAGTACCCCCACTATTACTAGAATTATTTTGGTCTTTTTCCCTCTCGGAAGATTGTTGGTGAAATAATCTAGTCTTCTAACTTGTGTTTCCTCCCATTTATAATGATTGTGTTGTTAATTAAGATTGGACAGTTTCTATGCACATATGTACCTTAATGTTTTGATGAAAATTGTCTTGAACGTTGTTAACCTTGGGGAAAACTTTCTTGCAATCGATAGTATTATGGAGTTATAGCAGAAGGAGTTGTTTTGATAACGAAACTTAGTAGTTTATGTTGTACCTATGTTTGAATGGTTGATTATGTTACCAAGGGTTGCCTTAAAAATATTGTTGTTTTGGGAAATAGGAAATTTATTTTAAATTAACCGAACTTTAAAATTGATGTGGAGGTTTGTAAATCTTTAGGGTTATAAAATTTTTTGATGACATTTTTGTATACTCTTGTTTGACGGAACTCCCTTCTTCTCTCGCGTGTTTGCTACTAGCCTATAAGGCATTGGCCTTCTTGAATGATTGGGAAATCTCTTGGAGTTAATGGTCAAAACTAGTATACTTTGCCTTCGCTTCGAAACTTATGTTGTGTGGATACTCTATGTGATTTCAGGTTTGAAACTCATTTATACATGGCTTTTTGTGTTAATTCTTGAAACCCATGGTTTCCCTTTCTTGGGCCGATCAACTCTTGTTCTTTTAGAAATATAATATTTTAGCCTATGCGTTTGGTACCTTTGATAAATTTCTAGATGGTTGGTCTATATATCAAATCTCAATCTTGTGATTGTTATTTAATTATTTACTTGATGGGAATCTTTTTTTGTTATATTGGTTATTTCTCCTTATAGGGCCAAGGGCCATTCTCATACGATTGTTATACTTTCATTGTTTTTACTCCTAACTGAAGTACATGGTCTTCTTCCTTGATTGGCATGGTGGAGACTTATTATAACTTGAAGTGTTGATAGTGTTTAGAGGTTTGACCCAAATTCTTGTAATAAAGTGCTTCCTTTCATGGTATTGTTAGATAACAGTTATGGTGGTTTTGTGTAGCCTTATCTTGCTCAGTTCTCGTGAACTGACTCTTGTAGAAAATTTGTTGCAGATGGATTTTGCGAGTAGATGAGGGATAGACTTGTAGATTTTTTTCATCAACCTCAGTTGAGAAGTTCTTTTGCTCGAAACCTTTTTACGTTGTTCAACTATTGATAACGTCCAGTGGAAAGTTTAGAAGAGGATCAATGTCTTAGTATAATGTATTGTGGACTTTGTCATCTTAACTTTGGAAACCTTGGATTGTTTGACTATCATTGAAAATATAAGAAAATTTGGTTACCGCTTGTTGAGTGACCTTGTTGGATTATCGGTATTTTAAGAGTTGATGTAACCTTGTTTTGTTCTTGTAAATGAGTGTTGCTAAACTTTACCCTTGAGAATAAATGTTGAGTTAAATCTTGCTATGACTTAGTAATAATGTGTCATAAGTAAACTAACATGGGTTGTTTAATACTTATAGAAGTTAAACTAAAAGTTGTATTCAAATAAAGTAACGTAGGGGTCACCAACTTGAGAGCAAGTAATTCTTTAAGTAATCAAAGGCGAGACTATCATTGCAAGTAAAATTATATAACATGATATCCCTAGCTCCACTAGTGAACATTATCCCTTTTATGGTGAAATTCGTAAAATGATCCTAAGGTGAAATGAATTGTTTGTTGATAGAAGATAATAAGATTTAATAAGCCGGAGAAAACAATTTGGAAACCACGCAATTCTATCTCTCCACCATTTGGAAGGTAAATTGTTCTCTTTGGTAATACTCATTCAGTGAAGCCTAAGTAAAATCTTTGATAATTTTGGATAAATTCTCAAGCCTCAATTAAATCCTGGTAATAACTAATGAGGTCCTAAAGATGAATTCAACTTGACCTCCATCATAACTTTTTTCCAAGGTGCTTCGTATTTCTTCTCTTAAGTGTGTCGAACGCGAACCCAGCTTGTCATGAGGGTATGAGTTCTAATAGCGTAAGTGTGAATAGATGGCCTTGTGGAAATAAATATCCCCCTTTTTACTAAATAAATGAATTAAACAAATAAAGGTCATAATAGAGAAGACGTAAAAAAAAATTCTCTTCAGAGTAAAAGTAAGAAACCTAGCGTTGTAAGAGGAATTGTATGAATCATATCTAGAGTCCTAGAAAACTTAAGTTAAGGATCGAAAGATGTTTTATTAAAATAAATAACCTTCAAAATTTCTCATTATGGCTTTCCCTATCTGTAAGTGCGTTATGTGGTGTTTTTCCTATGTTGTCTAGGTCAAAAGAAAAGTGAATTATCCTTGATGGGTGTGAACATTTCCATGCTACCTTTGTGGTCATCCTTGTATCGAGTTGTTCACAGAGTTAGTTGTAACCTTGGTGGCGACATGTTGTGTCGTGTTTTGTGTCAATCAAAGGACTTGATCCTCCTCAAAGCTAGTGACTAAAGCCTCTAACATAGCTAGTCTCTCATCATCATCCTCCCTATTTGTATCTTGATCCTTTACTCAGTTCATAATTTCCTATCTTATGTATCCTCCTAGTCCACCCACCGGTTGCATATGCCTTATGACACGGGCATCATCTACTACCACCTCATCTGGAATTTCCATAGGATGTGTTAGGACCCTAAAATATTTCCTAAGTACAAGAAAGTGCGTGGGTGCACAAGGAGAAAGTGTGCATGACAAGATTTTAGGAGGGTTTAGTAGAACCAGTGGCATGTGCACGCAAGGCGAGAAAAGGTTTTGGAAATTATCCATATTTGGCATATCGGGTAGAACATGAGGAAAACATGACTTGATTATGCATGCGAAGTGGATAAGGTACCAACCTGGCAACTTGGAGCCCACGAAAGGAATATACCTTGCGATAGAAGATTCCAAAGATCATCATAGTGAAAGATGGAGAGCTCGAGTCGAAGGAGCATGCTCCCATGGAGGACCACTTGGGCACTTGGAACTGATCTAAAACTTTAGAAAAGCATGGAGGTGCTTGTTGAGGCTATAAATACAAGTGCTAGAGAAAAAGATATAGAATGGGAAAGAGGTGAAGCTATTCGAAATATTGTGAGAGTTCTATGGGTTGGGTTTAGAGGATCTATAGGAGTATGATGTATCAAGGGATGGGTCTGAATATTTTTGTACTATGAGGGGCTTAAGTCTAGTTTTGATGCATGAATTTTGTTTGGACTATTATATAGATCTTTAATTGCCTCACTGAATGTAATGTGGTTACTAAACGTACTTAATATGAATATATGTGGTTCCAATTTTACTTATATATGTATGGATTAGTTTTATATATATTTCATATGAGTGGGTGTAAACCCTTGTGTATTTCCTTTCTATTATGATTCAGATCTATATTCTATAATGTTTTTCTTATCTCGAATAAATACATTGGTCTAGAGGCCCGTTATGAACTCTAAGATAAATGTATGGTTCATTTCCATTCTCTTCACTTAATTTTCTGTCATTAATAATGCATTCTCACACAACTCACATAAAGGATGGGCTCAATGCCCGCACATGCCTCGGGTGAGCGCCTAGCTCCCGCTGGGTGATAGGCCGATGCGCATGGGATTTCCTTGTTCTTTGAAAGGCATAAAAATGACTACATATTGGTTCCGTTGCCGAGACCTCTTTTTGAAGTTTTTGTGAGAAATGACATACATATTTTCCCTATGATGTGTAATGATAGAAAACTTGACCTTAGAAATTTTTGAAACATGGTTCAAGAGCACGGAGGATGAGTTATCATAGAGATTCAGCACTAGACCTAAGTTTCATGCACATATGTGGGTAGAAGAGAACCTCTACCATGAGTTATATGAAATTTTTGTCTATTGTTTCCTAGTAGAGCTTGTATGAATGGCTTTCAAAGCATACACATCCATATCAAGATAGAATTATAGAGCATGTGTATGGATTGAAGATGATTTCCGAGAGCTACAAGATGTAGATATAACTTGGACTCATGTTGTTGATCACTAGTGGAAGGGAGTGTTGACTAGCTACACTCTGGAATACACCATTTCTATGTATTCTTTCCCGGAGGTTGCTAAGTTTGATTTTCTAAGAGATCCTAGAGGATCATTTTTACGTGTTATTCCTTGGTGATGAAAATATTTATCGTTACCTTGGGTTTAGAGGCATTTCAATGGCCGGCTAAACTACTTTGAGTGCTAGGTGAGGAAGCTAGGGTGGAAGAAGATGGCGAATGTTACGGATGAGAAGGAAAGTGAGGAGAGACAACTCAAGTAAAGTGAAGCTTGTGAAAGGGAGATGACTAGAAAATGTGAGGTTGCAAGTATGATAGATCTATGGAGGTAGATGTTGCGAGAGGTTGTTGAAGTTCACATGGAGGATGTGGAGCTGAGCGGTCTTTGCTACCCCATATTGGAAAGCATAGGGAGAGAGGCCCTTCAGCCTTCCGATGAGAGTTCTTCACATGGAGAAAGAAGATCCATCAGCGTACACTTGAACCCACCTAGAACCAACCCATGGAACTTGGTTTTCCAAATGAAGGGAGAAGTATTGTTAACCCAGTGGTATCGGTGGAAGTGACTGATCCGTGCCTAGGAGATATAATTTCTCGTTTGGGACCTCTATGGCTGCACATACCATTCCATTGTTTGGAGGAACGTTTGGGCAAAGTGCAAGTATGCGGGGTTTGGGAAACATGTCAGGGATTGCACAGATACACTTTTGGCGGTGAGAAATCTCACAAACCATTGGCGTGTAGTTCAAAGGTGGAACATTGGGGATATTAAGTGTGACCACTTTAGGCCTATTTTTAGATACATGGGGATCTAGAGGTGGAACTGGTGGATCTGGAGGCACATGACCTGGTGGATACAGTGGATCTAGTAGAGGAGGAAACATTAGAGGGAACCAAGGATCTGGATCAGGAGGACAAGGACCTCAGCCACCTCCTTAGGTGTTCTTTGAGATGTCTTTACACTTTCCAGATTACTAAGGTATAGAGGATGGTGTAGAACACATACACAAGTGTGAATTACTATGGTGTGCAAAGGGGATCACTACCTTGGAGTGAAAGGCAAGTTAGTTTACAACCACATTGCAAGGGCATGTGCACAACTGGTACCAAAAAAGTATGACCCACACCAGATGGTGTTGGATTACACTGCATTAAAAAATTCCTTCCTAGAAAAATTCCATATACCTCGGTTTGAGAAAAAAAGCATCAACGCTTTGAAGGAGATCTAATAGGGGATGGCAAAGAGTGTACAGAGTACGATGAATGGTTTAAGACTCTCGTGTCAAAACTATCATATGGCATTCACGCTTCACAACATGCTCAATGTTTTGTTGGAGGGTTGATCACTCCATTTAGGAGGGCATTGTCACATTAAAAATTCACTGACCCACGCAAGGATTTAGAGGTTTCCTTACGTGTTGAAGCAGTTAGGAGCATTGATATCTTTGTGTGATCCCTTTTCGGAGGCTTAAATCATTGCAAAGGCTAAGAAGTTAGATAATTTGTCTTCAAAATCAGTGCATGAGACTTGTAGTGGTCTCTGGTGCATAAACTATGAGGTAGAGGGCCATGCCAAGGATAGTTTCCCCTAGAAGTTAGTACGTGTCATGGTAGTAGATTGTGAAATTTTTCATGTGGACCATGATGCAAGTAGGTGTCCCTTATTGCATCAAGCAATCCAAAAGAATGTGTCTTACTACTATAAGATCTACACCTATATAACCCATTATACTAAGGATTGTATGATTATTGACTAGATCCATGAGACCATTGATCATGGTGTGCACCATATCAGCCTTGCCGTAGTTCCAAGGAAGATGATTTCTATTATAAAGGGAACATGGATGGAAGGGCATGTGGGAGTGGTTTTCATGGAGGATTTTGTGGTTGCAGTAACCATGGAGGAGGGAGAAGTGAGTTCCCATGAGGAGCCTGCTATAATTGTGGATCTGAGAACATTACAAGCGTGATTGTCTATATTTATTGCAATGCTCGTGTTACGTGAAGAAGCACAAGTATGAGGAGTGCTCGAGTTGTTAGAGCACATGATCTAGAAGAAATTGAAGGATAAGGGCACTAGGATGGTGAGTATAAAGAATTTTGAAACATAGTGGATGCCTAGAGTGGCGTGTGAGTTAGGGTTAGAATCTATTTTTGTGACAACATGAGCAGAGGCTTCATGCACCAAGGAGTTACCAAGGCAAAGGACTTTAGTCTCAAGAGAAGAAGTGGTGCACGAGAAGTATCTAGACCCTTCCCACTAGAAGGAAGTGTATCAAGAGGAAATGGATGTCATTTAGAGCTTACAGGGAGAAATCCAATGTCTAAAGGAGCAATCTAGGCATCGAATTAAAGAAGGAATGTTGAGGCTCCGTGAAGGACCTATATGAGGTCAAGGAAGTGTAAAAATGTTAAGGCAAGAGATTATTATCCTCTTGCTAGGAGAATGGATATGAGAGAAAGTACCACATGCTATGATAGAGCGCAAAAGGTAGGTGTTGCATACAAACCTCCCTCCCCATAGCCTTGACTATGACAAAGAGATCACCTTGAATGTAGTTATGGATGGTTGATATCTTGAGTAACATACTAATTGACACAGGGAAGAGGTCAATATTTTGATGTTGGATGCATGGAATCAAATGGGAAGCCCTCCATTACAACCATATTCGAATGTGTTATATATGGAAAACAGAACTAAGGCAATGTTTAATGGAGTATTGAAGGATGCGGTAATCACCATTTAGGGGGAAAAGTTAATTAGGGACTTCAAATTCTTGGTGCTCACCGAGGAAGACAATTTTCCAGCATTGCTTGGGTGCCCATGGTGTTATAAGAACAACATTAACTTGAGGCTCAACAAAGTATATATCAGTTTTGAGAACAAGGAAGAAGGTTCATCATCCCTTTGAAGGATGGGATTTCAGTGCCTTACACTGAACCTTTGGGAGAAGAGGTCCTCGATATAATTTATGTGCACTCCATTAGAGACCTAGAGATAATCCACCCTAGAGAAGGAGTTATCCAATTTTTGGATGCTCAGTCTGTGAGTGATATAACAAGCATGACATGTGACAATTGGGAACACAGGACCTATTAGTTAATCGGGTGAAATTTGAGGGGGTCTGTAACAAGAGTGACCAAAGTGATCTCACTCAAGTGCTTAGGAGGAAAGAAGTTGCCAAGTTACTCTAGAGGGGCATACCCTGAAATTTTCTTATGGGACATGGAAGCTCAATGGAAAAATGAAGACGAGAGAAGAGGAATTATCAGTTATAACCTACTCGGGATTGTAGCACATTGGTGGGCTACACATCAGAGAACCTCCTGGAGTGGTGCGAGGTAAGAATCACATTTTCTGTAAGGTTTTCTAGGAGCAACGCATAAACGGTCATACAAGACTACCATGGTAAATAGACCACTTCATTTCATATCCAAGCATGTGAGAAGGCCTAGGAGAAGTGTAGAAGTGTTGCCACCTTTATTATGGGTACATAAGTTGTATTCCACCTTACAAGGTTGTGCACACGCTTGGTACATTCATTCGAGAGATGTGTTGTTAGGCGGGTAATTGGTAGGAGATGACAACCGATCTCATACAAGATTTTGAATTTCAAAGTACCAAGCCATCAGTGGATAAGGAATTGTAAGTGATCAAACACCTTACGATGGGGGATAGTGCCATGGAAAAGATAGGCTACTAGATTTGTTGGGTGATCCTATTATTGAAGCACGTTTTGATTTGGATGAATCTAAGGAGATACAACTTGAGCGTGCATGCATAGAAAAGGAAAAGGGGAAGATGGTTTATGTCATAGATGGTGAGGAGATGGAAATTCTAGATGTTAACCACTCTATAAGTATGTGTCATGTTATAGATGGTGCTGATGAAAGGATGCATGCCCCGCCATCGACCCCTAAAAATGACGAAGATTAAAATTGGGTCAGAAGCAAAACCCAAGGAAGCTATCAGTGGAGACTATTGGTTAGAGAAGGAAGTCTCAAATGTCATTGATCTATTACATGAGTTCCAATATTTGTTTCCACGTGGGTATCATGAACTCAAAGGTGTTCATCATTCCTTGGGGGAGATGAGGATAAAATTGAAGGAAGGTGAGTTCCCAATTCGGAAGAGGCCATACCGAATGAACCCAATTTTTGCGTACAGGTTAAGGAGGAGATAGAAAAAATGATAGCGTCAAGTATCATTGAGGTTGTTGAAGAGTTAGAATGGATAATCCCAATGGTCATCAACATCAAGAAAGATGGGAGGATAAGGATTTGTGTTGACTACAGGGATCTCGAATGCGTGATGTGTTATTGATCCCTTCCCAACCCCCTTTATCAAGAAATTTTAGGGGTAGTGGGCACGAAGTCTAATATTTCATGGATGGGTTCTTAGAGTACCACTAGGTGAGGATTGCAAAGGAAGACCAAAGAAAGATAACTTTTGCCACTGAATGGGGAAGTTTTTCCTATATGGTCATGCCTTTTGGGTTGAAGAATGCACTGTAGTGTTCTCGCACATTGTGGTACAAGCCTTTTAGAACTTCATCCATAAATTTCTTCAGGTCTATTTAGATGATTGGACTGTGTATGGTCTTGTTAAAGAACATTGTGATAACTTAAGACTAATGTTTGAAAGGTGTCGGTAGTTGAGGATATCCCTCAACATCAAGAAGTGTGTCTTTTCTACCCCATTTGGAACCTTATTGGGGCATATCATATGCAAGGAAGGATTACTAGTAGATCCTACCAAGGTTGCAGTCATTATGGGTTAGGGAGCCTACTAGCCAAAGTGTCATGCACCAATTCCTTAGGAATACGGGTTACTACAAGAAGTTTATCAAGGGATATGCCAAGATCATCGCACCCTTGGAGGAATTTCTTAGACACAAGAGTGCCTTTCATTAGGGAGAGATGCAGCAAAAGGCATTCGACGCTTTGAAGGATAGGCTTATCACGGTGCCCATACTACATTTTCCTTCTTGGGATAATCCTTTCCATGTGCATGTTGATGCCTCAGGAACAACTATGGGAGCAGTACTAGCACAACCTGGAGAGGGAATTGTTGATCATCCCTTGTGCTTTGTAAGTAGAAAGTTGACACCAATAGAGTAAAATTACACAACTACTGAGCGTAAAGTATTGTCTATGATCTATGTGTTGCATAAGTTTAGGTAGTATCATTGGTGACACCATTTATATTCTACATAGACCATATGGCATTGAAATACTTGGTCAACAAACCCATTTTGCAAGGGCACATATGTCGTTGGGTCCTATTATTTCAAGAATTTGAGTTCATAGTGGTTTTCAAGCCAGGGAAGAGTAATTCTAAACCCAACCACTTATCTAGGATTGAATCAGGGGAGGATGCACAAAGTATTAAGGAGACCATGTCAGACACGCAACTATTTAGGTTGCATGGTGTGCACCCTCAGACTTTGAAGATATATTAGTGTTCTTAAAAATAGGTGTAGCACTAGAAGGAGTGAAGGACACTGGACAGAAAGTAGTTAGAAATACACACCACACCCTAAATGCTTATTAGTGGATACCTATATAAGTTAGGTCATGATGAGGTTCTATGTCGATGTGTATTGGAACATGAGTGCATAGCCATTATGGAAGAAGTGCATGGTGGGATTACAGGAGGACACTATGCAGGAAATGCTACCACATGGAAGATTTTATTAGCTAGGCTTTGGTGGGAAACCATCTACAAATATTGTATTGAGTTTTGCAAGGCCTGTGACCATTTCTAGTGCCTTGGGAAACCTGGAAAGAAAGATGAAATTCCTTTGTGACTAATAGCCAACGTTGAACCATTTGGAAAATGGGCAATCGAATTTGTAGGAACAATTGTGCCAGCCACATGAATTACTGGTTCATAGTATATAATCACTTAAACCAATTACTTGACATGGTGGGTAGAGGCAAAACCTACAAAGGATTGCCCTGCAATGACATCTACTATATTCTTATGGGAAAACATAATCAGGGTATGGTTGCCCTTTAATTTTAACAAGTGATAGGGGTACACACTTTCTCAATGAAATAGTCAGGATTCTGTTAGCATAATTTATGGTGGCCCATCATAAGACCACCCCATATCACCCTCAAGAAAATAGGACTGCTGAGGCATTTAACAAAATACTAAGTCACACGTTAACTAAGATCTGTGACATTGGAAGACAAGATTGGGATGATAAGGTATCACCCATTTTATGGGCATACAGAATACCCACAAAATTTTGAACAAGGCCACATCATTTCAATTGGTGTCTACTACTGAAAGAATGTTTAACCAATGGAATTCATGTTACCTTTATTACATATAGCACATAGGAGGATTAGATGATGAGAAAGCACTGGAAGAAAGAATTGATAAGTTGATGTAGTTAGACGAAAGGAAATCACTTGCTAGATGGAGTCAAAAGATAGAAAAAGTAAGACAAAAGGCATGGCATGATTATCATATCAAGAACAAGAAGTTTGAGGTTGGGAAGTTGGTGTTGTTGTATGATTCCAAGTATTTGTGCCATCCTAGGAAGTTGAAATTCCATTGGTTGGGACCTTACATCATCTCATACATTCTTGATTTAGGTGCTTTCCAGTTATAAGCGTTGGATGGGATGAGGTTACCAGGTCACTTCAATGGGAGTAGGCTGAAGCCCTACTATAAATAAGTCTTCTTGGTGTTTGTAATAAGGCAATATTGCCAGTTAGTTTAGAATTTCCCCTTTATGCAATTTCTTTTCTTGTGTTTCCCTTTCTTGTCATTTGTTCTGTTGTTTTTTTGCATCTTGGGCACTGGTAACCACATTAATTTTTGAAGGTTGTATATGCATAGAGGACCACGCATCATTTTAGTGTAGGGTAGAAGAATGCAGAGTATAGGCCCGTAATACAAGTTGAACTTGTAGTAGAAGTTACGGAAAATGGCTTGGTTGATGGATACAAAGCTCGTAAGAATTAAGAAGCACATGGAAGAAAGGTGGAAAAAAAGGTTGGTGTCAGGATAAGACTTCAGAGAAACCACGTACAGAGGAGGAAGAAGCACATGAACAACACAAGGTAGGCGAGAGAAAAAAATTAGGTGAAGGACAGAAGAAGTTCCTTTGGCATTGTTGACACATGCATAAGAGTCTTTGGTCAAGATGTATTTTTGCACACTAGAAGGTTGTAGAATTTTTGCACAAGATTGGGCACATAAGGTTGGCTTGGTGGAAAAATCCATATTTAGTGTTAAGTACAGTGGTAGGTAAAATAACATTTAATTCTGGAAAGAAGGAAAAACTATAAGTAAGAGGTCGGGAACTTCATTATTTTACCTTGTGATTACAAAGTGAAAAGAGCTCTCGTGAACTAGGGCATCCAAAAGCGATTTATGTGAAGAATAATTTAAGAAATCTAAGAGGGCATGACTAGATTAGATCCACAAACCAGTAGGAAAGGAGTACACGAGCGTGGAGGAAGTTGTTGAGAAGTGTCATCTTGTGGAAGAATTTTTCTAGTTAGGGTTTGATGGCTAGGGCATGGAGTTAGGAGGGTTTCTTCACAAGATTGAGTCTTGGGGTTAGATAGAGTGGTAGATCAAAGAAAGGAGAATATGTTTGAAGTGTTAACCTAACCAGAAGAATGAAACCAAAGAAAGAAACCATCTCACCTAAAAATCCAAATGGTTTCCGTTGCAAGCACAAATGAAGAGTGGTACGTGGAGATGCAATACCCGGATGGGGTATTGCTAGGAAAAGAATGGGAGTCTCATTTGTGGAAAATGACTATGAGTGACTATAATCATCACACCAACATGACAAAGAAAGAAATGGCTTTGGATTTGGTTTTCCCAACAAACAAGAGGACACCGGAGGGCATGCCCATATACAACGACGAAGTAAAAGTTAAATTGGAGAAGCATGGTTACTTTAACTTTAAGAACTACCCTACTTCAAAAAACCTGAGCACCTCTATCAATGGCTGATGTCGCGCATTCACAAAGACCATTTTTATTTCGTTGGATGCAAGATTTTCATAGACCCCTAGTTGATTTCCAAGTTCACAGGCCTTATCTATGAGGGACAGAGCATAGATGATGATCTAGAGTGACAAGGAGGCCATCAAGAAACAAGAAACCACATATGACTACAAGAAAATATCGTGATACTTTGACATCACGGAGATTCCAACCTGTGATGAGGATGGCCATGCACTTGGTAACCAAGCTCGATGATAAAAAAATATGGACTCAAGTGAACAAGGCACGGATGAACGTATGCGAGAAAAATATCAAAGGGGACTATCTACAACTTGTCTACCTTCATCGTGGAGGAAATCATTAGTAACACACATTATGGTAAGAAGAAACTATTTGGAAATGTCCTCCTCATAATTTTTTTCTCAGAGATCGAGTGTTCGATGGGCTGGAAAGGTTTCTTTGGGAGTACCTAGAAGAAGAATCATCTTCGTGAATAGGTTTGTGAAGTATACTTATGATACTATGACAACCACTCACAAAGCACGCTTGGAAAAGTGGTACAAGTGAATGAGGGATGCGTTTGGGGTGGCATGGAGAATTCTAGAGCAACTACCAATGCTCTTGGAAGGAGAAGAAGAGTTTGTAGTGTACCAACACTTCTGCATTGGTAGATTCAAATTGGTAGATGAAATAATGAGCCTCTGGTGCAAACTTCCCTTCTCCTTCACCGCACAATACTTCTAAGTGGGGTGAACATGTTCAAAGAGGCAAAGAGACTAATGTTTGACCTTAGTGAGGTGGATCAAGACCACAAAGTTCTACATAGGAAGCTCTTCTACCTCAAAAAGTGTGTATACATAGAAAATTATGTATCCCACAAGGTCTAGATGATGAAGCCCCTAACTTTACCAATTGCAAGAAGGACCATGGTGTAAGTCTATATGCGCATCGAGGAATTTTTTTGAAAAGGGTACATACTTGGAAAATGATGTATCCATCCCTAAAGACCCTACAGGAAGGAGGAAGCCTACACCAAAGAAGAGAGAAAGAGAGGAGGTGTAAGAGAAAAGGGCCCCAAGTGTCCAGGCTCCATAATCGGTAGGTGTTCAGGAGGTAAGTACTAAGCTAAACACCTACGTGTATTGAAAGAATTCCTTGGTGAAGACCCCAGAGGAGGAATTGGAGAAAGGAGAGCCATGTGTTCAAGGGGAAGCACTGAAGGAGAAGTCACCGGAGGGGGAGGAAGGGAAAGAAGAAGGTGACAGAGAAGGATGACTCAGAGGATATAAAGAGCTTGGAGGCCTATAGAGGAGAAATAGATGATGATGATGAACTTGAGGAAGTCCAAGGCCCTCTAGTGTTTGAATTACATGACTCGAAGGAGGAAGGAGAGGAGGAGAAATATGAATACATATTTTTAGGAGGAAGAATGAAAAGAAAGAGGATGCTCAGGACACAGGGGTAAGCAAAGAAGTTACAAAATAACAAAGGACCCCAAGCCTCACAAAGGAATAGGTAGACAAGGCCATGAAGAAAGAAGTAGAAAAAATCATCAAGGACCTGGTAGAGAAAGAAATGGAACGTAACGTGGACATGGTGATGAAGGAAGCTGAGGAGGAGAGCATAGAAAAATAATATGGCAGCATGGGAGGAGATCCTAGTTTGGTTGTAAGCTTTCCTAAGGCTATGTGCATGGGGAGAAGAAGTGCAGAAGTATCACAAGTTCAAGTGATGAGCTACATTGATGATCCAAACAAAGTTTTGTGCACGTGATTTCAAAGCACCATACCAATGGAGAAACTCTTAGCTATGACATCATTTGATGAGGAAGGTGCATACCCTCGGATGAGGAAAATGCTTTCTTGGGAATTTGAGTCCCACATCGATAAGCCAGAGTTTGAAGTAAGACAAGGGAAATAATAAAGGTACCAGAGTAAAAAGGAGTCAACCCCTTGGTAAATGCTCAACAACTATTAGACGAACAAATCTGTAATGCGTTGAATAAGGTTTTGGTTGAGGTTAAAGCCAAACTTTTCGAGAGAAATGATAGAGTAAAGTTTCTAGAGGTAAAACTGGAGAAAAAGGAAGAAGAGCTCGAGGAAATAACCAAGGACTTAAAGCAAGAAGAACTAATCAACACTCAACTAAGGCATGAGTTAAAATATGAGAAGGCAAGGGTGCACAAGGTTTACAAGAAAGTAGAGATGATCACATATGTCATTGTCTTGAAGCATCCATATCTGACACCACCAGCGCAAAAGTATGGATCCACCCTGGAGTGCCTAGAGCACTTGACCCATGGCCTCACTATCGAAAGGTGACCAATGGCCTTGGAATCTATAGAAGAGGTATCGACATGCAAAGAAAAGGAGGAAAAGATGAAGGTTGTGGCAATTGTTGCTCATTGCAATAAATTCCTCGCTAATGTGAAAGCCATTTCCCAAGTCGTTGAGGACGCCTATGACAATTGCAATAATAGAGATAGAGTGGTGAGTAATCTGGTCGTCAATCATGAAATGGAGCTCAAGGAGTTCTAAGAGAAGAACAAGGGTAATAGAGTGGAACGTGATAGAATCCTAGCCGAGGTTGAGAAGAAATCAGAGGCTATTGAGACCTTACGGAGCTTAATAAAGAATTGGATGAGGGATTTGTATCGCCAGATCACTCAAAGGATGGACGCGCTCACGGATTTGGGAAAACAATTAGAGGGGATTGTTGAAACTATGAATACCCAATGAGAAGGGCTAGGGTTTGAAGAGGTGAGCGCCTCTAGTCGGTGGCTTGCTTTCAACAGGAAGAGGTCAAATTTGATGCCTGGAATAAGTTATATGCAAACTTGAAGAAAGATTTCCCTCTCCTCTTGCAATAGTAAACATAGTTTCCCATTCTTTCATTCTTCTCCAAATTCTTCATTCCTTTATTCTTTCCCCAAACTATTCAAAGATAGTCATTCTTTATTCATTACGAAAATGTACTCAAGGGTAGAGAACAAGCATAGTGTGGGGTGATGTTGGGACCCTAAAATATTGGCTAAGTACAAGAGGGTGCGTGGGCGCACGAGGTATATTTGAAGAAGGGTGCATAGGAAGAAAGTGCACATGACAGGGTTTTAGGAGGGTTTAGTAGAACCAGTGAGCATGCACGCGTAAGGAAGAGAAAAGGTTTTGGGACTTATCCATATTTGGCATATAGGGAAAACATGAAGAAAACATGACCCGACTGTGCATGCGGAGTGGATAAGGTGCCAATCTGGAAACTTGGAGCCCATGAAAGGAATATACCTTACGATAGAAGATTCTAGAAGATCATCATGGTGAAAAATGGAGAGATCAAGTCTAAAGGAGCATGCTCCCATGGAGGACCACTTGGACACTTGGCAACTGATCTACAACTTTAGAAAGGCATGGCGGTGCTTGCTGAGGCTATAAATACAAGTGCTTGATAGAGAAAAAGATATAGAATGGGAAAGAGGTGAAGCTATGCAGAAATATTGTGAGAGTTCTATGGGTTGGGCTTAAAGGATATGTAGGAGTATGATGTATCAAGGGGATGGGTTTGAATATTTTTGGTCAAAGCATACAAGTGTGTCCCACTTTGTGGCCATAAATATTTTAAAATCTAACTAGTAAATAAATAATTAAAAATACTATAAATTTTTAAAAATCAGGTAAATTCTGGATGCCCTGCACCTTGGTATTTATAGCCTCTTAAAAATGCATGTTTGGTCATGTTTTGGTTGTCAGACATAGTTTTCTGAAAGTACAAAAACTACAAAAAAGTGGGACACAGTTATATGCTTTGACCTGTACTATAAGGGGCTTAAGTCCAGATTACAAGCATGAATTTGGTTTGCAGTATTATATAGATATGTAATTGCCTCAGTGAATGTAATATGGTTACTAAACGTACTTAATATGAATATATGTGGTTCCAGTTTTACTTATATCTATATGGATCAGTTTTATATATATTTTATATGAGTGGGTGTAAACCCCTATGTATTTCCTTTTCTATTATGATTCGAGATCTATATTTTCAAATACTTTTCTTATCTGAATGAATAGATTGGTCTAGAAGCCCGTTTTGATCTCTAAGATAAATGTATGGTTCATTTCCATTCTCTTCACTTAAGTTTTTTTTGTAAATAGTGCATTCTCACATAACTCACATAAAGGAGGGACTCGGCACCCATGCATGCCTCGGTGAGCACTCAACACCCATTGGTCGATAGGATGACACACATGGGATTTCCTTGTTCTTTTAAAGGTATAAAAATGACTACAGGGATATATGACATCAAGGAGTGGTGTGTCCGTGTCTTTTTTCGTACGCATATATGTAATAGACATTAGCATCACATCCTATATAAAAAAATTAGTCTTCTCACATGAAAAAATATCACCAACTCCCACTCCCCTCACCTTTGGCCTTATACCCATGTATCATGTTGGGTGGCTCGACCTCACCCTCCTCACCTTGTTATAAAATAAAGTTTGTGTATGGCCTCTATATCAAGTTTCCATCATGTAATCCCATGAGGAGTCCTTTCTAATAATCCTCACTCCTTAGTGGCCTTATCACTTCTCTATCTTATCTCCATCTAATAAATTCGTAAGTGTCCCCTAGCTATTCTCGATCACCCCATGGTAGTCCCCTCGATCGAGCCAATGCAATGTGATGATAATCCCATCACCGTATTAGAAATCCTATGTCGACTAAATCTCTTACCTATCCGCCTTTACTATAGATATCTATGTATCTGAGCCACCAATGTAGGAATCCATGTTAATATGGTCCTTTCATCCATCATCTCTGCTAACCCTATCAATATCAAATGAAATTGACCTCTAGCATAATCATAAAAGACTAACAAGTGATGCCCATCATCATCATGGTCAGCAATGCTCACCCCTGTACCTCCGGACTATGTGATAATTCCCTCGATAAAATCTCTACATCCTCCACCTCATCACCAAATAATGTCCACATCATCTCATCTCTCCCTACCTCATCAACTAGGTATATTGTCTCTCCTTACATAGGTAATGTGATAATCCTATGTACATCCTTTATGGTGATTGTCATCTCTCCCATCAGCATAAGAAGGTTCCTATTTGGGTATCCCATCAATCGAAAAAATCAAGAAATAAACCTTTCTCACTAGATATACGCTTATAATAGTACATCCCTCCTAATTCAACACCTCCAAATGTGCCTAGTCATTTTCACTCATAGATGAGAAAACATATTCTAAAATATTTGGGATCCTATCCCGTATGTTTGATTTATCCTCGCCTACATCCACGATGACATAAAAACCCATTAGTAACCATTCAATTAAAATTTAGCAGATCAAAATCAATAAACCATTCAACAATATTTTAAACTATTAAAAACCTAATTACCTAACTATTTTCCTCAAATCATAGGTGATTCCAAAGAATCAATGGTGTTTTTACATATCACGAGTGATTTGATTCAATCATCGGTGATTTTGTGTCAATTTTGACATTCTATAATACGAATGTGAAAAATGAATTTTTTTGAAAACAAAGTAAAAATAATTAAATATTACAAAAAAACACATACCTCACTATTTATAGGCCATCGTTGCCTCCTAGCCTTACCACATACCTCTATTTGTCTCAAACCTTGAGAAATAAAAAAAATCTAAATCTTAGAGGACATTTTTTTCAAGTGCAAAAATGAGCCCCAAACGCACTCTTCAACCCTTTTATAGGGCCCTAATTTTTCCCGTGTCCCAATCGCTACGATTTCAAAATCATCGGTGATTGTCATTAATCGCCAATGATGATACCTTTATCCATTTTATTCCATATTTAATAATCTCCCCTTATTCTAATTTGTAAATTGTACCATTAGTTAATTTTTCAACATATTATTTATTTCCATCGCCAATTCCATGGTCCCATAAGCCATATTATTTTCCCATTGGATCCTTCATTGTACTTATCTTGCTGACACAAATCATATGTAAGTTTCAAATAATCATGTCTTCATTTGGCATACCATTTTGTTTTCTAGGTGGCTACTCCTTTTCCGTGCATGTTATTGTTGCATATTCCTTTAAAAGATCCTCATTAGGATATTGTGCATCCTTTTGGGAAAACCTATTGTTTCACCTTGTCAATCAATTTTTTCAACTCGTTGACATACTTCATTTATTACTTGGTTTGAGGTGGAATCATATTTAATTATACCATTTATCAATTATTAGGGCATCAAGTTTTCCTCACATCAATCTATATGCATTTGCATCATTACTCCAAAATCTCCTCTCTCTTGGGGCATCTTATCTTATATCCTTTTTATCTAGCATGTTTTCATGGTCAACCTACTCAACAAAAAGGGGAAAATTTAGACACTAAAAACTTTTACACTAACTTATCCTATATACTCCCTCTTACAACATTAATGTGTGTTTGTGTATATTCTATATGCCCTATATAAACATAGGGAAAAAACAAACAAATAGACATATATGGGTTTACGGGGCCCACACTAGATAGATTGTTGTTACAAAACACATATGGAAAGGGGAGGGGATCCCTCTCTGATTATCTTGGGAGGGAGGAAGGATCCTAACTAGAATTTGAAAACATTTGCATCCAAAATATTATCTAAACATCTTTTACACCTTGTAATATTTTAATCACTATCTTAACCATCTATTTACCTCTATCCTATCCCAAAACCCAAAATATCTAGGTGATTATTATCCCTATCCATGAGGACATGCTTTCCTATCCTTATTATCCCTATCCATGAGGACATGCTTTCCTATCCTTAATCTTGCATCATCATCTTAGTCCACATCATTTATAGGTGATCAAAACCACTTCCAAACGGGTGTACTTATCCCTCTTGAATCACTATAGATTTGGGTAATTAATAGTGACCCTATAAATATGGACCCTCCCCTTTGTTTGGGATCATCAAACATTTGAAAATAACTTCGCCTCTCTGAGATTTAACGCACAATCTAAAAACAAACTCAACCACTTTCGACATTTGGAGTAGCCACATTTTATTTGTAAGCATGTTTTACATCCATCAAGCATTTCCTATTTTCTCCTCGCACGTATATCAGCTCACCAAGGTAATTATTTAATTGTTTTTTATTCCATATTCTCATTTATGTTTTTTTATTTACAATCATAATAGTTATCAATTATTATTTGCAATCATAATTACCCATTCTCTCATTTATTGATCTAGATTTCATTTTACACAAATCACTAGCGATTATAGAAATCTCTTGTGATTCCTTATTTGTTGATTTAATTTTAAGTTCCTCATATTTTTATCCTACTTTTTCATACATCTATCGCTAGTCCTATCTTCTAATTATGTCTCTATTTAGATGACCTTTCCAGGAGTTTTCCGCATCTCATCAATTCCATTCAAAATATGTCGATTGTTCAAAACCATATTTATGGGAATAATATAACATTACTCACGAGTTAAGCTTCTCCATTATTTTACTCACCCAGATCTTGGCGACATTGAGGATTAGTTGGACATCATCCATGAAGAAATTTTTAGGATGACCAATATTGGGAGGATTACTTTGATAACCTTTGGTGGTTCATCACTCTCTCATGGATAATTTACTACAAGAAACATCTAGAAGAACCCTTTTAATTCTAGATCAGTTTATTTTTTTCATCTCTAGCATATTATCTAACATAAAAAATTGAAAACATATTAAAAATATTGTGCTATTTTTTGAATCCATTTAATATTTTTATATTCTCTTATATCTTATTATATATCCACATCGTAAGTGAAAATGTGAGTTGAAAACCGTGCAAGGAAGCCCTTTGGTTCTTAGGATTGATCTTTATCAGGCAGCTCACTTTACATCTATCTACCATCTCTTTGTTTAGTGTAACTTTAATTTTCATATTTACACCCTATTTGGAGTTTGGAGTGCATATACAGATCAAAGGACGTTGCATTTATCATCCACTATACGTTCTTAAGCCTTGTCATATTCGAGGTATGGTGATCTGGGTTTATTTTATTAATTTGATTAGAGAATTAGGATTACACTAATATATGATAGATGCACATAACTCTACAAAAATATCAAATCTAAGTAGAGGGTTTATCATAATTTATTATGCATCTAAGGATAAGGGATGGAGGAGATGATATAAAATGATATTTGGATCAAGGATAAGAAACATAAAATGAAGGAGAAGAGAAAACATGCTACAATAATATAATATTCTGAATTTATATCAACCTTCACTATTTTTGTGGGAGAGAAGAAAACTATAAATAATATTAATTCAATTAAATTAATAGTTATTTTGGTTAGTCAAGTTCCACTCATTCTTTTATACTATGGAGGTTGATCATATAACTTGAAGGAAGTAATAATGAGATTAAGGTATATATATATATATATATCATGGAGGAAGTTTAAAATGAAAGGTGTTCATATACTAGTAAAATACTATGATATTTTTCTTTAAATGGAATATTATGACATAAGAGAATTATAAATTTTCATGCATAAATTTTAAGGTTCATGCAATGATACAAGGATCACCAACAAGAGGAGAGGTAGTGAAAATAAAAAGAAGATAAAAATTTAGAGAAATACGGATAATAATATAAAGAATATATTTATAGCCATGGAATTTTCTCCGACCCTATACATAAAATTTCACAAATTTGAATTAGAAATATTACATTGTCCAAGATTATATTGATGAATTTAACAAGTTTTCCATTCGAGTGGAGAATGATAAGATGCAAGAATAGATAGATGTAAAGTATGTAAGTGGTTTGAAATTTTATATTCAAGATGAACTAATCATGCATACGAATAATAACATGGAAGCATAAGGTAGAAGAGAAACATACTATAACACGTTTTAGAAGATTTGAAGGTATAAAGAGAGTAAAATCATCTCTAATAAGAGTACTAAGTGGTTATAACCTCATAAGAGGAGAAACATATCATGAGGGGATACAGGATAACATGGAAGGCTTACAAAATCATCAAAGAGGAAGATGGATTAATATAGAAGGAGACTATGGAATCAATATTTATGATAGTGGAAGATGATGGGATGGCCCATATAGACCTTATGTTTATTATAGGTGTGGTGAAGAAGGGCATAGAGAATTTAAATGTCCAAAATATCATGCATAAGAGAGGAGATAAGAGGATCATCCTAGAGTAAATTTGATCAAGGATTCAGTTGAATAACAATACATATACATTGTGTTAGACATGGGAGACAATAGCATCATCATAAGAATAGTGATTTTCCCAAGGAAATAACACTTTCAAGGTGGTGATTCGTGGTTATGAACATTGTTTTTTAAACTAGGTGTATATTTGGAGGAAAGTCATTTAATATTATCATTGATAGTGTAAGTTTTAAATTTATGGTTTCCAAATAAATGGTAGATAGGTTAGATCTATGTGATGTGAAAATAATCCTTTTCTTTATCGATATCATGGGTTAAGAAAGGAAATGAAGTTATAGATTTATAAAATATTTTTGATTATTTTTTTATAAAGACATATAGGGATGAGATTTGGTGTGAAATTATTCTAAAGGATACATGTCATGTATTATTGGGGAGACCATGGAAATTTCATAGAAATTTAATTCATGATGGAGAGAAGAATACCCACATCTTCTAGAAAGATGAAGCAAATGTGGTTTGTTTTCCACTTGAGGAAGAAAAAATAGAGAACATGTTGTCCAAAAATAATTTCATCAAAGAAATGAAAATTAAAGTGGTTTTCTATGCATTAATGGTAAAGAAAGAAAGTAAAAAGGTGGTACCCATATCAACATAAGTAAATAAGGCACTAGAAGAATTATTAGATGTAACACAAGAAGTGTTACCAAAGGGATTATCACCCAAGAGGGATATTCATCATCACATTGATCTGATTACATGATCAACCCTACCAAATAAATTCACATATAATATGATTCCAATAGTACATGAAAATTCAAATAGCTAAGTATTAAAATTGGTGAGAAAGGGATATATAAGATAAAGTATGGTCCCATGTGAAACTTTATCACTATTGACTCCTAAAAAGGATACCATATGGAAGAGTCATGTGGGTAGAAATTTTATCAATAAAATTACCAAGTATAGGTTTCCTATACCTTTCCTAGATGACATAATGGATGTTCTTGTATGAGCTAAATTATTTACAAAAAATTATCTAGGTAGTGGTTACTATCAAATCCAGATTCAAAAATGATACAAAGGGAGGATAACATTCAAAACTAGATATTGTCTATATGATTGGTTGTTAATGACATTTGGATTATCAAATGTACCTTGTACATTTATGATGATGATGAATCGATTGTTGTAAGATTTGATTAGTAAGTTTGCTATAGTATCTTTTTTATTATATCTTGATATTCAGTAGAAGTAAAGAGGAGCATTTATTTCATTTGAGAATAATGTTGGAAGTGGAACAATTTGAGAAGTTATATGAAAATTTTAATAAGTGCAAGTTTATAAAGAAAATATTGGTATTTTTAGTGTTTGTAGTATCATAATAAGGTGTGAAGATGGATGAAGGAAAAGTAAATGCAATTATTAAATTTCCCATTATAAGAAGTGTAACATAGGTAAGGAATTTTTGAAAGGAACGATAAGAAGATTGTTCCAAGCTATAAAGATATCAGATGATAATAGCACACCAAATTTGATAAGCTGAAAGGAATTTTCCAAAATAATCTTACAAAAGGATTTGCAAACAAAGAGCTGAAATATCATATATGGAAATCCATCATAATGATACTATCTCATTACATGAATTAGCTCAATAAGTAGGATGTACATATAGGAGGAGGGAAGTGTAACTACTACCTAGATTAGTGGTGAAGAACTCCCACTAACTGATATTGGTAGTTAAGCTAACTCCACAAGACTAGCAAGCTAATTCCACACAACAAGTAAAATATCTCAACACAATTGGTAAGCTAACTCCACACAATTAGTACACCTAAGCAAGTTAACCAAACAAGTGTAGGGATAACCCAAGTGTAATAATTATCTTAATAAACATATGAAAGGATAAATAATAAGCTACACTAACACCCCTCATAAGCATAGCTTACGTGGCTGAAAAAGAAGGTAGGTCCTAGAAATAAGACATGATGAGGCACCCACATATAATAACTGGGAAAAAGGAACATCAAAAGCTACCCAAAACAAGTAATAACAATATAGAGAGTAAAAACCTTCTATAAGGAATCCCAAGAAACTTGGAGAAAAAAATAATCATATAATACTGAATAATTTTGGCATGAAGTGTGGTCTCAATCCACAACTCAATCACAAAACTCAAAAACAATTGACATTGGGCTTCACCAGAATAAATTTGTATAAGGATATTGTTAATGGAGTGTTGTTGAAAGTGTAAAACAACAAACATAATTCGATCAACTTCTATAAATAAGTATGATAATATCCAAGAATAATAACAAAGGAAAAAAAGTAAGGACATAAGATCCAAAGAAATAGGAGTATCATGATCTAGGAATAGCCATGGCAATAAGGCAAGGACACAAGACCTGAAGAAGCAGGATCAACACCACACCCTCCCATACTACTGAATGGGTGGAGTGATGCTATAAATTTATATGAGCTATGTAAAAAACTACTCAAACACTGCCAAACTAATAATAGGCTTCACCAAAATATCTTTCCCACAAGAGAGAGTGTTAACATTAATAAACGTGTGAAAAATACACATACAAAATCTATCAACAAATAACAGATACTTATTACATATTCTAAAGAAAATTACTCAAAACAAGGAGCATTATAAGGTTGATGGTATATAAAGTGGAGAAAGAAGTTAATGGTGGAGGATCCATGCATGTAAGTATTCTTAACAAATGCATGTGTTTCCACCTCGATTGATAAAAAATCTACCCCAAATAAACATATATAGATGAAGAATATTCCTGCATATGATTTTGTGCAAAATATATGATGGGTTCATGCAAAATAACATCAAAATTTGTGTCAATTTTATTATGTCCGAAAGTTGAAACATCAGGTTTCTTAAGTCGGAGTAAAGGTGTAAAACTCATGTGTATCTCATGATCCTTATAAATATTTGAGTGAACAAAAATATGATCTCTATCAAAGTGTGATCCCAATAAATTATCTTCTCAAAAATAAATTTTATGGAAAGAATTCCACCGAACATGAAGAATAGGAGAAGTAATACCCTATGAATGATTTCTAGTACCTCCTCTAGTGAAACCCATATAATGGATCATGCAAGAACTGAATGTTGTGGTATGCTTCTCAAAAGAGCCATGCATGTGAGATAAAGTGGTATACATAGAATGTGTTACTACAATAGGTATATGTGTGGAATTATAACATATAGTAACAAGGGTAATAGGATCGGGAGCATCAAGTAGATGTAGGCTCAAAACCGACAAAATAGGGTCATTGGGCACAAGAGTAATATCTGCAAGTAGAAAAGGAACAAGAGAAGGCATATGAAATTCTAAAATTCAAGGATGATGTTGTAAGTGAGAAAGTGTTTACTTCAAGGATTTAATGAGGTCATCTTTGTTATGAATAAGTGTATTTAGAAGTGATTTTTTCTTCTAAACACTTTAATATGTCTTCATGACATCCAAAAACTTTGGATAAAAGCATATCATTCTTAGAATCCATGATAGATGCAAGAATGCAACACCCAAAAATTTATGACATCGAGACCTAGCCAAAAATATGTCCACATCTATGTATAACACCCCCAAATGTTGGCACTTTATAAAGTAGTTTTTTTACAAAATATATGGTATGAAAAGAAAGATCATGAAAACTCATACACTTTTGAAAAATATGGCACTAAATTCTATGTTACCGGTCAAAAGTTCTGATATATTGAGTTTCTCTTAGTAAAATATGTACCATTCACCCACTCTTAAAAACCAAAAAAATTCAAATCCATCTATCATCACCAATGGTTGAGTTTATAGTCAATCAAGGGTTTTGGTTCATTCCAAATCCAATAGTGCACTCCATTTTTCATAAAAATGCACGCTACAAAAAGGGTTAACAAATTTTAAATATATGACAACAAGTAAACCCTTACTTTTAAATAAAAACTTATAGATGGATGTCCACATCATCTACTAATCGATACTATAAAATGAATGATAAAATTATTGTTCTAAGTCGTGAAGATATCATATGATAATAACACACCACATTTGATAAGATGAAAGGAATTCACCAGAATAACCTTACAAAAGGATTTATAAACAAAGATTTGAAATATCATATATGGAAATCCATCATAATTCCATTATCTCATTACATGAATTAGCTCAATAAGTAGGATGTACATATAGGAGAATGGAATTGCAGCTACTACCTAGATAAATAGTTAAGAATTCACACTAAATGATATTGGTAGTTAATCTAACTCCACAGGACTAGCAAGACCTAGCTCCACACAATAAGTAAACTAACTCAACAGAATGGTAAGATAACTCCACACAACTAGTACACCTAAGAAATCTAAACCAAAAGTGTAGGGATAACTGAAGTGTAAGAATTATCCTAATAAAAAATAAAGGTATAAATAATAACCTATAAGTAACAATTTCCACATGGGTTAGATACTTTTTACAAAGAGTTTATAGAAAAATTAGTAGTATTGTGGCACCAATAACAAAATGAACAAAAGGAAAATATTTTATATGGACAAGGGAAACTAATGAGACTTTGAGTTATTAAATAATAAAGTGATAATGCACCTAGTTTGGCCTTATCTAATTTTAGAAAACAAAATCGAGGTTGTTTATGATGCTTCACATATGGGAATTGGTGTTTTTTAATAAAAAAAGGGAAGGAATATAACCTATTATACTGAGAATTTGAATGATATATGAAAAAAGTATTCTACTTATGATATTGAATTTTATGCCATTTTACAAGCACTAAGGCATTACAAAAATTACTTGGTGTCGAGGATCTATTTTTTTATTGATTTTCAAGCCTTAAAATTTGGGAATACATAAAAGAAGTTGAATAATAATCATGAAAAGTGGGTTTCATTCTTACAAGGGTATACATTTTTCTTAAAGCATAAATCAAGAAAACATACCTAGGTAATCAATTCTTTGAGTAGATGTGTATCCTTACTAACTATTGTGGTAAGTGAAGTTGTTGGGTTTGAAGCTATTAAAAATTGTTTGGTTTGATCCTAAATTTGGCATGATTTTTCAGCTTAAAAGGAGTACAAAATTAGGCAAGATAGGTAATATCCCTAAATATTATTTTATTTATATTGTTATCCCCTAAGAATGATTAGATGGTAAGTTCAAGTATGCTGTGTGCCCTAACCCTAACCATACTATTGTGGCTCTTGGAAATGATGACGAGTTTTAGGATGAAGGTAGAAGGATCTTACGAGTTGAGACTGGAGATATATGTCCCCTAGATGGAAGAACAAAGTTGGGGTTTAGAGAACAAGGTATCTTTTCATCGAATCAAGGAAAAAAATATGCCCCCTCTTCTTTGATAAATGGATATGGGAATAAAATCTCAAAAATTGAGAGGGTTTGGGATGGCATGATCTGTGGACTTGATGTGTCCTCTCAAGATCTAGGCATGGGTTCTATCATACACACTACCAAGGTCCTCATTCATACTTTGTATGAGATCACCCTATATATCTAACTCCCACAACTTGCTTTAGGAAAGGACCTCAAATCAATTCTTTCCCATAAATTGTGTTACAGGGTTGATTTGATAGACCTAGTTTTTACTGGAAAATCTCTAAAGGAAAACTCCCTTCTCATCTCTTATGGAATTGGACAAAGTATTTTATAGTTTTCACATATTCAATTTTATTAGGTGGAGCCAAAGTACAAATCCCTACACCTTTTAAAGAGGCTCTATTTAAAAATCCACCTCCACATCAACATCAATAGCTCCCCCTCCTTCTGCCTACATTATGGAACAAGCATTTGAATTCTTGACTTTGGAGATCAAATTTGAAGCAAATCCGGTCTTTAGAAAAAAGTTGGAAACTAAGGCCATCATTTATAAATGTAATGGTGCTTGGTTATCGACTAATGCCTTTATCCAATGGATTCATTCCTCATGGAAAAAAAATTGTGAATATTTCTTATAAACTGTGGGATTCTTCATAGTCTACTTCTATGACCCATAGGATTATTAAAGAGCTATTGATGATATTCCTTAGTTTTAGGGATTGACATGCCTTTTCACTATGTCGTGGTTTCCACAGTTTGATATAAGTTCCTTCTCCATTTCACGTCTTCCTATTTGGGTTAGATTTACTAATATTCCTCTTCACGTTTTCCTTTCTACGAGAAGGTATCTACAATTACAGTAGGGAATATCATCAAACAAGATAAAAATAGAATACAGAGTGGCCTTCTTACTTTTTTCAGAATTTTTGTAGAAGTGGATCTCAATAAAGGATTTTTGGATAAAATGACTCTCAAGATGGGATATGCAATGCACATCCAGGACTCTTGACTATGAAAACATGACTTTTAGATACAAGGATTACAAAATCTAGGGCACCTCTAGGATGATTTTTTTCATAAAAAAACACAAGCCCCAAAGAAAAAATGATTCATTCCCAAATGATGGAGCCCCCGAGATCTTTTGGACAACTCAATCTGACTCAAAATTTCAATAAGATAGAGATACAACTCCATTAGTCACCGCCCATTCCACTTGCTAAATATATTGATGTAGGCGAGACAAATATCCCCCTCTTTGGAGAGACCTACCCCAAGGATCAAATGACCTCATAAATATGATCACTCTAACTTGGATAGGGATGGCCCCATCATCTAGAGAAGGATTCATAAATATACACCCCCTTAATTTGTCTAAATCCAATCCTCTTAGTACATAAGATAATTCACTTGGAAATTGGTAGATTGTGTGTTTGAATAAGGAAAGAAGGGTAAGCACTTATCTATGATCTCCTTTTCTTTCCTCTCCTTAGTCAACTTCACTTGTGTATGCCTCTTATGTCGCTTCTAGTTCTCTATCTTGTATCTTGTTTTGGGCTACATCTCCTGATTTTTGTTCCCTTTTATTGCATCTTAATCTTCTTGCAGTTGAGTGTAGGGATTCTTATGTTCTTTCATTATGATTATTTTCTTTTTTCTCCTTTATTATTTTTTTTGGGTCTCTTTGATACTTATTTTGGGTTCATAGTGTTTGTTCCCTTCTTTGGTTCTAGGTTATGGATCCTCTCTAAAATTCTCTTTTATGTACGAGGATGTGAGTCCTTTTAAAACCCTCATATTTACCTTCCTTCCAAAAAATATGGTTATCTCCTTAAGGTAAAATAGTTGTGAATTTTAGTTATACCTATGAGAGATAGTATTTTAAGATATTTTCATAGTGGTAGTCTAGGTGGCCATTTTGGAAAGAATAAAACAATTTAATCAGTAGATGAAAAGTATATTTGGCCAAAGATGAAGAAATATGTGGTAAGGTATATTTCAAGATGTAATATATAAAAATAATACATAGGTTAAACACAAAAATATTTTATATATTATTTACCATCTTTCCTGTGTAATACATTAGGCTAATATATAGCCATAATAACAGCTAAACAACCTCCTATAAAATAGGAAGGAGTCACAACAATTAACCTGGAATGTTATTCATGGGTATAACAAAATCTAAGAATAATATATTGTTGAAACAATATATTATAACAATATACATTCAAACCTAATATTTAATATATAACAATATTAAATATTAACTAACAAACTATAATGTAAACATTAATATTTAATTTCCTAACATTCCCCCCCTTAATGTTTACATGGTAACATTAGAACTTTCACACTTCCTTTGCAGCTTGCCGCCTCTGCGCGCTCATGATCTTGGCACACACTCGAACTGAAGGTAGAAGAAGGAACACATCAACTTCTTATCGACCAAGCACTGTTGGGAACACATCTGACCGATGAGGATGGGAACACGCTCAGGAATCATCTACTTATCAACCAGTCACTCTAGGGAACACATCTGACCTAGCAGTGTGGGAACTCAAGCAGAACACATTTGAATAGCCTTCAATGGTTTTCAAGAGGCTAACCACAAACCTAGGTATGAACAGGAACACATCTGACTGTTCTACCTCATCAAGCCTCATGATGCTTTGCGTTTCACTGTGTTATTTGTTCTGTACTATGTTTTTTTCATTTGGGGAAATAGGAAAAGCCACATACTCAACTGAAAAACTGAAAATGGAACATTGGATCATGTTGATCATGTTCCCCCCTCAATGTGAACATTTCACTTATTCAATCCAAAACAGAAACTCTGAAATCATACTGCACACAACAAACTGCAATTCTGAAATGAAAGAAAACTCACACCACAAACTATGCCACCAAATCATTCTGTGCGGCCCCGTCATTGGTGACTGACGAGAGGTCGCTTGTCGACCTCCAGCCTCCGATGCCTCCATCCTCCATTTTCATGCTTTGTTAGCTCACCGATTTGGATATGAAGCTCAACTATTTCCACATTGTTTATTATATCTTCCCCCGCAATGTGAAACACTTTATTTTCACGGACGTCGGGTAACACCGAAAATGCGTCCGTAAGGAATTTTTTTTTTTTTTTCAGACTTTTTACAATTATACGACATTTGACGACAACTCACAGATTTGAAAAAAACTATTTTGAATCGGACAAGAAGACTCGACTAAATTTTAAAAAGTAATAAAATGAGATTACTTTTTAAATGAAAATGAGAATTAAAAAATCCTAAAATCACCTATATGGAATTATTTATTACGACACTTAGCTCTAAATGAAACTAAAAAAAAATTAAATAACATACCCTAGATGGTATACAATGGTCTTACTTGCTAGACTCACCAAAATACAACATACAAATGTGATTTGTAAGGATGGAATATGACCACTAAAACAAATTGAATTTATACTTCAAAACACTCAAACGACTTATAAGACCATTGGACCTCTATAGAATTCAACAATAAACAATACACTATTAAAATAATGAAATACAAGGAAATGACTTAAACACTAAATTTTTATATAAAGGCATCGACTATAAAACAAGCTTAACACAGCTAACTAGAAAAGACGTTTAATACATAACACGTCTAGACTTAGTGACACGACTTGTGCTACAACTGTTACCAAAAATAATAACCATCGAACCTTGACAGCGATGCATGCCAGTTGTCTAAGTGTGGATCGTGTCAATCTTGAGGAGGGCGTCTTGGAGTTTGGAGAGGATCATGTTCCGCAAGGCAATGATTCTCATGTTACACGAGGTGGACAACCGATCTAAATAATGCACCCCGTCCAGATCTGCAACGTGGCACCCAAATGATGTGGACTTTTAACGGCACTTAGCACGAAACCATAAATCTTGAATTTGTGTTGGCTGTAGATAGGTGCTTCTCGTTCTTCTAATTTTTCTCCTATGCATGCAATCACCTTGAGATTCTGACTCAATGCATATGCAATTTTTTTTCGATAAACTGATTATCCTCTCCAATAACATGTCTCTGCTCTGAATGCCCAAGAATAACCCAATCACAGCCTAAATCCTTCAATTGCTCCACACTAGATTGTAGATCTCAGAAAATCTTGTGAAGGGATCTCGACAAGAATGCAGGTTGTAGATGCAAATCAATACATGCGTCTGAGAGTAGTTTGTAGCCAGGGCCGTTCGGTGTAGATCTTGTTATGTGTAGTAGTAATGGCATTAACAATTGATAGAATCTTCAAATTACATAGCACAACACATGGGGAAACTATTGAACCAATCTAACAGATGATGGCGCTCAAAAAAGATATGGAACAGGAACGTAATATCTCATATCTTAAATCCAAAATACCAATACAACCTCACAATAGGACCCGAATTCCAATAGATCTCATGGTTTGCGCCTCCTTCGGATGATTGTAGATCCTCTGCATAGACGTCTCTTATGAGAAGACCTCGGCCTTGGGAAGATCAATGGCATGTGCTTTTGGATTAACTATGCACAATACTACACGATGTGAAACCTTCACTCCTACGATGCTATCCTTTATGAATGAATACGCCACAGTCACTAAAATCCTTCACTATTATTGCAATGTAAGAAGGATCTCGACACAATGTAGTAGTAGATAGATCTGGTCATGTGCTCCAATATGCAGCGCCCTCTGCAAATATACAAACTTAAAAAACTAATTAATCTGAACTTATCAAATCAATAGACTTCATATGCATTGTAGGCAATAGAATAATCAATTTTCCCTCTCAATTTTAAGACTCTATGCCATACACAAACCTACTCGATGCAATCGAAAATAATACACAAAGTTGAACACAAAAATATTTTATATATTATTTACCATCTTTCCTATGCAATACATTAGGCTAATATATAGCCATAATAACAGATAAACAACCTCCTATAACATAGGAAGGAGTCACAACAATTAACCCGAATGTTATTCATAGGTATAACAAAATCTAAGAATAATATATTGTTGAAACAATATATTATAACAATATGCAAAACAAACTTAATATTTAATATATAACAATATTAAATATTAACTAACAAACTATAATTTAAACATTAATATTTAATTTCCTAACAATATATGTCATATTTTGAAGGTACATGCACAAAATACTAGATTATACATCCCATTACAAGTTCCAACAAAACCATGGACATATTTGAGAATGGATTTTTATCGGGCTACATCACATAAACAGTAATTATTCAAATTTTTTTGTGGATATATTTTCTAATATGGTGAAATTTATTTTATGTAATATGAAGAATAATGCTACAAGGGTATTATATTTTGTTTCCCGAGTAATTTTTTAGGTTGTGTGGTATTCCAAGGTCTATAACTTCATATAAAGACACTAGATGTTTTAGCCACTTTTGGAGGACCTTATGCAAAATATTAGGAACCAATATGCACTTCAATAGTTTATATCATCCTCAAATGGATGGGAAAAAAAATTGTGAATGTGAGCTTAGTAAATTTGTTGAGGAGTGTCATTAATGAGAAGCCAAAATAGTGGGACATGGAATACCCACACCAAATTTTTTTCCTACAATAGTTCAATGAATAGATCAATGGGTAAGTCACCATTTAAAACTATTTATGGAAGAATTCATAACAATTTTATGGATTTGGTACAAATACCTATTTCAAAAAGGGTAAGTGATGAATTAGAAGCTTTTCTCATATTCAAAAATTATTTGAAATAATAAGGAACAAATTACAAGAAATTAATGAAAATATAAAATGGCACTAGATATCACTAGAAGATAGAATATATTTGAATAAGGAGATTTGTTTATTGTTTATTTGAGGAAGAAGATGTTACCTAATGGAATATCTAACAAACTTAAGAAAAATAAGATTTTCCCTTTTAAATTTGTAAAGAAGATAAATGATAATGCATATGAGGTAAGTTTTCTACATGCTTTGATATTTATCCAAAGATTGAATGTTTCAAATTTGTATGAAATTGATGGGGAGGGGGATTAATGTTGGAGAATCCAAGGTTGAGGGGAACCATAAACAATTTTTACTAAGTATCGATGGGCACAAAAGTTAGAGAGTATATAGAAATAATAGGATGTGTAACAAAATAAATGCAAGTTTGAGCATAAGTATGCGAGCACTTTGCATAATATAAATCCAAGAATCTGAATGAACATGGAGTGCATAGTATAATTGGGTGCATAAATAGTATTTAGTAGGCTTGAGAAAGGTTAGGAGGAGTAAAGTAGGTGAAAATAATAATACACAATAGTGTAGATAGTATTTTGGGAGCAAATCAAAGGAGTTTGATTCATCTTAGAATGCTAGATACATATGGAAATTTTGGGAAGAGTTGTGCTTAATGCATAATAATATATAGAGGGCACATAAATATAAAAAGGGGACTTACAAAATAACCTAGATTCCAAAGGTCACATGAGTGTTTTAAAGAAGGCATAGAAAACTCAAGATCAATGTGGAAAAATTTAAAGGTGAATTCAGAAGCATAAACTACATAAAATAATTGTGACGATGAAGGGAAATAAGAAAGAGTGTGTAATGAAATTTATGGTTAGTAGAAAATGATGAAGATTTCATATTTTTTTGATTGAGGTGGCTAATAGTGACTAAAAAGTCAGAGCATCTAAACAATTAGATAAACATGAAACAACAAGGATAACCATATGGTAGAAAGGTGGCTAATACAATGTATGATCTCAAACTCAAAACTAGATTTAAATGGGAAGATTTAAAAGCGTCTAAAAGGATAAAGGAGAGAGAAGTGAAAAAGTTTGGTTATATACTAGGGATGAATTCAACATTTTGAAGTGAATTAAAAGAAAGGAATAAATCACTCAAGCATAAAGAATAACTAAATGAGCCGATCCAAAGTATAAAATTTTCATATATGCTAAAGGAAAACCACTCTAGGCTAGGTACTTAGAGAGAACACCAAGAGTCTATTAAATATCCATTAAAGAGTGTGTAAAATCCACAATGAGAATAGGCATGTAGATGTTATAAAGGAAAGACATCGTATAAGTTTGTAACTATTTCACACCCATAATGTGTGACTCTATAAAGAGAAATAAATTCCCATATCCATATGACAAATGGTATTAGCATGGGCTAATTTCCTATGAAAAGGAGAAGAGGAAATACCATTGAAATTTTGAACTTGAGGAATCTAGAAAATTTCATGTGTTCTCCACCGAGAGCAATGTGAGTAGAGGATGTAAAGGATATACTAGAGTGTAGTTATCATAGGAGATCGAGATATTATGCATGAAGACAAGAAGTCATAGAGAATAAGGGATGTGTTAGATACAACAGCCATAAGGATGTTGGAGGATTTAAATGGTGTAAGGACTATATTGGATAATGTAAAATAAAACCACTAGAGAAGATGAATTATTATGGATTGATATGTCTAGAAGGAGGATAGAGATTCGTCGAGGAGTCTATAATGTAAAGAGGATTATGTAAAGAGAGTTTTAGTTGAACACCAAGGAGAATAAGAGGTATGTGTAAAAACACATATGAATATTTAGTTAGAAGAGTACATGAGCAAAGAGAAATATTGCATAGAAATAGCACCAAGTAATGTACCAAGGATAGTGCATAGTGAAATCTCACAAGATGAGCAAGGAGGGAAGACATAAATCAATCGAGGCACACAATAGTGTGCGAAAGTATTGCATTGAAGAAGGATATTTTCTGAAAGGATAAGATGGTCATAGAAGACCATGAGTGTAAGGAGGATTATGTAAGCCTCTAGATAGACTTGGACCAGATCTTTAAAGAGGAAAAGAGTGAAGAGATTACACATCAAATGAAGAGTGAATATCACAAAAAAGAGTCCTAAAAATGACCATAGGATGTAATGGATTACGTGTGAGAGATGTCCTAGAGAGAGGACAGATGGGGTGTGTAGTTGAGTACACATGAGATGAGACCCTAGTTCAAAGTAGGAGCATCCAAATGAAACTCTACTAAATAAAGGTGCATCTATTGTAGAAAAAAAAAGACAAGGGAGAAAATTTTCCCTATAGAAAACTTAAGTAGATCACTTCTCAAATGATATTATGAGAAAAAATAGAGTCCACTAGAAGAAGAACATATCAATTGATATATCGAGGAGTGTGTATATAGTTGGACACGAGAAGAAAATAATAAGAAGTATTTATGCAAGGAATAATAATTTTACTTGAAGGTGATCCATAGGGATCCAAAATGAATCTACTTCATCAAAACAATCAACACAAAGAATGAAAAATGATACACAGAGGTTTTGTCTTTTTAGTAACAGGACCGCCGCCTTGTGCAGGCGGAGGAGGTTATAGAACCGCCACTGCCCAACCAGGGCGGCGGTCCTGGATCTTTCGATATAAAAATAAAAAATATGAAATGAACAACCCAGATTTGGAAGGTTGTTCATGTCTCTTCTCCTCCATGACCTTTCCCATTCTCCAATGCATGGAGAGACATGAGAAAGGCTATAAATACATGTTTTTATAAGAGAATAGGATCATCAAATCATGAAAGCAAGTGAGCAAGAAGTTCTTAGTGCTGGAATTGTGTTTTGTAGAAGAAAGGAGTGTTGAGACAAAGAAAACAAGTATTTGGGAGGAAGTGTGAGATATTATCTACTTCTCTTTCATACTTATTGTAAATTTTGTACTTGTTATTTTGAATTGGCCAATAAAAGTGGGAAGAAAGAGAAATTTCCCTTCCCGACTAGTTTTTCCTCCTTTGAGGTTTCCAAGATAAAATTTGTTGGTGTTTATGAGCTTAAATTCTTTCCTTTCCTGCAATTGTGGATTCTAAGCATAAGCATAATTCATTCACTAGCTATCTCTATCATTTTCTAATAGAAAGTAGAACAAAAATGTTTATTTTTTGTTTCTATGGATAATTCCAAAGTTGAAGAGTTTATAGATCATTTTGGTATCAGAGCTAACAAGTATCCAGGATTGTGGTATTCATTCTTGGATTTGTATGACAATGACAAGATCTAAAGGTGAAGAGGCTTTACCTTGCGATCCAAAAATTTCTACAAAGAAGTGGAAACAGAGAATTTCGGGGACAAATGGAGGAAGAGAACTTGGTCCGTAGAATCGAGATGCTGGAGACCATGATGGATAGGATGTTTAGAAGGCAAGAAGAGCTTGCTGATTTACAAAAGACAAATTCTGTCAAACAAGACTCCATGGACTCAATGGTTCGGGGCTTAGCTGAAAATTTTGGCATAGGAAGGAGCCACCATGAGGAAAGTTATGGGGAAGAGCATGAAGAAGAGACTTCAAACACAAGAGAAAAGGTAAAATCCAATCATACTCCTTTTAAAGTTGAGATGAAAGTTGATATTAAAAGCTTTGAAGGACAAGTAGATGTGGAGTTTCTTGATAAATGGTTAAAACAATTAGAAGTCTACTTTAGCATCCATAATGTCACTGAGGCACAAAGGATCACCTTTGCATGTCTCAAAATGGAGGGACACGCTCTGGTTTGGTGGGAAACCCATCTAACCACTTGTGAAAAGAAGAAGCATCCTATTGTGAAATCTTGGCAAGAATTTAAAGAATTACTTAGAGCTAACTTCTATCCTATTGGCCACAAGACTAACAAATGATTAAATGGTAGTATTTTAGACAAGGCAAGTGGTCAAAGTGTGCAAGACTATACTATGGAGTTTTGAGGTAGGCCATGTTGCTAAACATGGACTTGGAGGATGAGGATATTCTGACTAAGTACTTGGGAGGACTTCACACTCACCTTCAAAGAAAATTCATCTCCACCAAGCCCAAAGATCTCAATGAGGTGTGTGTGCAAGCATACTACATAGATGATGAAAAGAAGCAAGGGGAAGTAGAGCCAAGGGCAAAGCAAGTCAAAAAATCAGTAGAAAAAGAGTATGGGAAAACAAGTAACAAGGGTAAGTGGAAAGGGAAAGGTAAACAAGTTGCCACTACTTTAAATACTTGTAAAGATCCCAAGAATTTTTGCAAGAACTATGATATTAATGGTCATACTAACGCTACATGTTGGAATTTACATCCGAGTTACATCCAAGAACCAAACCAAGGACTCAAAGAAGTCCATGACAGCTGTAAAAAACAAAAGGGGAGGTGGAAATCAAAGATGACTCTGATGTAGATGAAAGGCTTGGATGCACGGCCACCAACATGGACAACCAAGAAGAGGAGATGAGTAGACTATTCCAGATCAAAATCCAAATCAAGAGAACTAAGGTAAATGCTTTGGTTGATACCGGTTCTCAGTCTAACTTGATTTCTGAAGCAGTTGTAAAGAAGCTTGGTCTTGAGACTTACGAGCATCCACACCCTTATCCTTTGGGTTAGGTGAAGAAGGGTGTTGAAATTTAGGTAATAAGAAGATGTAAGGTCAAGTTTGGGATAAATTCCTAGTATATTGATGTTTTGGAAGTTGACGTTATTCCACTTGATGCTTTTGATGTTGTATTCGGAGTCCTTACTTGTATATCAAGGATGCTATATTTATGAGAAGGGAAAAATGGTATAGATGGGTCAAGGATGGGATCAACTACAACATCCGAGCACACCAACATAAGACATGGGTTACTATGGTGAGTGCTAACCAAGCAAAAAATGACTTATTCAAGAAAATCATAATCAATTTTGTTTACTTTTGTTAAAGGATAAACAAGATGGGGTAGAAGTTTTAGAGATTTCTAACCAGGGAAAGCATGATTTGGATAGTATTATTCAATCCTTTTAGGAAGTTTTTCAGCTCCTAGTGGGTTACCACCAAAATGGGAAGTAGAGCATGAGATTCAACTATTGCCAGAGTCCCCTCTACCGAACATCGGGTTGTATAGGCAATCTTTCTTGAGAGTACTGAAGTAAAGAAACAACTCCAGAACTACTAGACCAAGGGGTGATACGTCCAGCACCTCACCATGTGGTTCACCTATTGTGATGGTGCCAAAGAAGGATGGTTCTTGGAGAATGTGCATCGACTACCGCACTTTGAACAAGATCACCATAAAGAAAATATATCCACTTCCCCGCATAGATGATCTCTTGGACCAGCTTCAACATGCCAAATTCTTCACAAAGTTAGATCTCAAGTCTGGTTATCACCAAGTCAAAATGAAGGAGGAGGATATATGGAAGACTACCTTCAAAACAAAATAGGGTTTGTATGAATGGTTAGTACTTCCTTTTGGGTTATGCAATGCACCCGCTACATTTATGAGATTGATGAATGATGTATTGCAAGGGATTTCATAGATTCATGTGTCATTGTATATCTAGATGATATTATGATTTTTAGTGCCACATGGGAAGAACATCTAACTCATTTATAACAAGTCTTGCAAGTTCTCAGGAGAAACAACTACTTTGTAATATGAAGAAATGTGAATTTTCCAAATAATCACTTGTCTATCTTGGGCACGTGGTTAGAGGAGGAGAGCTACGAGTGGATCCAAAGAAGGTGGAAGCCATCACTAATTGGCCAACACCAATAGGAGCCACAGAGACTAGGAGTTTTGTGGGAGTAGTACAATACATGCGGAAGTTCATTCGGTCTTCTCCATGATTGCAACACCTCTACACACATAGTGGCCACAAAGAGTAAGGGTTTTGAATGGGGTAAGGAACAAGACAAATCCTTTGAGTTATTGAAATACAAGATTAGTCATGCTCTAGTACTTGCTCTTCCTAATTTTCAGTAGCCTTTTGAAGTAGAGACAGATGCCAGTGATTATGCCATGGGCGCAGTGTTGCTTCAAGGAGGTAAACCCGTATGTTATCATTCTAAAACTTTCACTTCAGAAGTTAAAGGATATTCAGTATATGATAAGGAAATGTATGCACTAGTTCAGGAAATTAAAAATGGAAGCATTATTTGTTGGGTAAAGAAACTATTGTGCACACTAACCACAAACCTCTCCAATATTTGCAAGCATAGTCTAAATTGTAGTAGGCAAGGCACTACAAATGGATGGGGTTCCTTCAATAGTTCCATCTAGTGATCAAATACAAGAAGGTAGTACAAAATTTGGTGGTAGACATGTTGTCTAGCCACCCACACAGAGAAGTTTTCTTGTTTGGCCACTATCTCTCAAATCGAGCCCTTCACGAAGGAAGCTTACAGAGAGGCATATGCCCAGACAAATACTTTGGGGTGACATTTCAGCAATTGTAGTCCCAAGGGACTGAAAGGATAGGGATTGAAGATTTTATCTCAAGGATATGGGCTGCTCTACCGATGGGGGAAGCTTTGTGTGCCAAAAGAAGAAAGAATTCTATTGATGAGGGAAGCACATACCTCAAAAGTAGTGAGACATTTCAGTGTTTGTAAGACCCTAGCCCACTTGCAAAGGTACGTGTATTGGCCCAATATGTAAGAAGAAGTATCAAAATTTATACGTGGATGTAAACTTTGTTGTACTAAGCAAGCCTAAGACTAGGAAGGAGGGTTTGTATATGCCTTTTCTAGTACCTACTCATCCATGGGAGGAAATTTCTATGGATTTTTAGAGGATTACCTATGTCTAAACATGGCCATGACTATCTATATGTTGTTGTTGATAGATTCAATAAGATGTGTATTCTTATGGCATGTAAAAGATAGTAAAAGCACATGAGGCAATAGATATTTTCTTTGCTAATGTATGGGTGCATTTTGGTTTTCCAAAGTCTATTATTTCTGATAGGATTCCAAGTTATTGGGGAAGTTTTGGACTACTTTGTGGGACAAGATGGATACCATTTACAAGGAGTACAAACTTTCCATCCATGTAGATAGATGGAAAGACAAAGGTGGTTAACAGACTTTGGTACAATTGATCGAGGGTATAACAAAAATACCCAAGGACTTGGGATGAGTCCTTAGCCTACATTCAACATTCCTATAATTAGGCAAGACATCATCCACTATGAAGTCACCATTTGAAGCATGCTTGGATATCTACCTACAAATCTTGGACATAGCAAGTTGGGCAAAGGGGATGAGGAGGAGACATGAGACACAGAGGTGACTAGAGAAAACAAATTCATTGAGAGGATCCGGAAAATCCATCTCAAATTCAAAGAACAACTAGAGAAATATCAAGCCAAGTACAAAGCTAGGCACGATCAACATAGGAGAGAACATAAGCTACATGTTGGAGATAGAGTTTGGATTTACTTGAGCAAGGAGAGATTACAAGGTCAAGCACGAAGCTCAAGCCACTACGATATGGGCCCTTCACCATATTAGAGCAGGTTGGAGAAAATACTTTTCAACTTGACTTTCCACCATTTATGAGGATGTACTCTATAGTAGTAAACTGTGAGAACTTGCACCTATATGAGCCATCCATGCTAGATGAAGATGAAGGACTAAAATTGCTACCTTCCATTGAGGATTGTGTCTTGACTCATGAGGTGAATTAGAGGAGGATGTAGTGCTGAGGAAGAAGGTCAGAGAGACTAGGAGAGGTCCATAGGAGTCTTGGAAGATTGGATTGAAAGAAAGACACCAAGGAAGGCTCAATGGTACTCAAAGGAGCAAGTGAGGGAATTATTTCCTCATCTACTCCCCCACTAAGATTTTATGGGACCAAAATCCTCCTAAGAAGGAGGTGTGATCCATAGGGATCCAAAATGAATCTACTTCATCAAAACAATCAACACAAAGAAGGAAAAATGATACATGGAGGTTCTATCTTTTTAGTAACAGACCGCCGCTCTATGTAGAGCAGCAATGGTACAGAACCACCGCCCAACTAGGGTGGTGGTCATGGGACCCGGTCCATCTGCATTGGGCAATAGTCTTGGCTCTTTCGGACAAAAAACAAAAATATGAAATGAACAACCCATAATTTGGAAGGTTGTTCATGTCTCTTCTCCTCCATGACCTTTCCCATTCTCTAGTGCATGGGAGGACATGAGAAAGGCTATAAATACATGTTTTTAGAAGAGAATAGGATCATCAAAGCATGAAAGCAAGTGAGCAAGAAGTTCTTAGTGCTGGAATTGTGTTTTGTAGAAGAAAGGAGTGTTGAGACAGAGAAAGCAAGTATTTGGGAGGAAGTGTGAGATATTATCTACTTCTCTTTCATACTTATTGTAAATTCTATACTTGTTATTTGAATTGGCCAATAAAAGTGGGAAGAAAGAGAAATTTCCTTCCGACTGGTTTTTCCTCCTCTGGAGGTTTCTAGGATAAAATTTGTTGGTGTTTATGTGAGCTAAATTATTTCCTTTCCTTGTGGATTCTTAGCATAATCATAATTCATTCACTAGCTATCTCTATCATTTTCTAATAGAAAGTAGAACAACAACATTTTTGTTTGTTTTTGTGGATAATTCCAAAGTTGAAGAGTTTACATCTAGTAGTCTAAGAAAAATACTACTACATAGTCATTTAATGTGAAAACTAGGAAGATCATGTCATCCATGTAGAGATACTACGGGGGATGCGAAGGTTACCCTACTAGAAATAAAGGAATGAGGGGAACATTGTGAAGAATATGCAAAAAAATTATGCAATGAGGAATTCATAAAAGAAGAAGAAGACAAGAAGGAAAATGGATGGGAAAATATATCCCTAGAAGAGGAAAGAATGTGTGTTATCTATCCACTAAAGTATATTACATGGTGAAGAAGCGGACCGCAATCAAAAGTGATGATACTAAGGAACTTGGGTAAATATGAGGGGGTACCAAAGAAGAGTACATGATGGAATAGTATCCACAAGAGAAGTAAAGGAGAGAAAGCTGGAAAAAAATAAAGTTACATTTTGGCGGTGTGCACAAAGCATGTGGATTACAACTCAAATAATGTCAAGAGAAGAAGTGAAATATAATTATGTGATAAGATATCGTACAATGAGATGAATATTGTGAGGAAAAATTGTGTAGAGAGGATAATCCCGAGTTAGAGAATGATTAAGGTAGAGAAGAAGACCGAAAGATGGATGGTTTGTGGAGATTTCAAACCCATGAGTGTCTAAATTAATATATAAGAGACTACGAGAAGGAATTTTAGGAGATATCATGAAGAAGATAATGTGTTTAGAGAGTGGCATGACCAACAAATGCTCAAAGTAAAAATGTGCAAGAAGAAGAGGTTAGGGTTGGAAGGTAACAAGATAAGGATAAGTAAGGAATTGTTTAAAGCTAATGTGTGCATTAGAATCCCATGGAGATAAGAACAACATATAAAATAATGGATAAGATATGATCATAATACAAAGGAAACCCATATATAGAGAGGGCCAAAGAAAAGGGAATCCCTAAAGGATTTAGGTTGAGGTTAATGGACATTATTTGGCACAAACTCATACATGAGAGAAGTTGAGGTGAGTGCAAACCCACAAGGTAAAAGGATCAAAAAATTATCCTAGGTAGGAGGAGGATTTTTTTTGAAAATAATAAGCTTGGAAAGTAGAATGATTGTGAAAATAAGATAATTTTAAGGGATTAAGGAGAATGATCCATTTGGAAGAGGATTTCAGGATATGGTAGGTTTTAACTCACCAAAGTGCATACGATAATGCAAGGGAATCACCAAGGAGTGATGAAGGAATGCAAGAGATTCCATAAGTAGCATAAAGGAAAGGAAAAGGCTTAGAGGATGAAGAATTTAGAACTATCAACCTCAATAGTTTAAAGGGTGGTTCTACCACTCACTACATCTACTTGAGGTGGAACTCAAATTTAAGTACCTTGGGTGTTTGATGCAGGAGCATCCAAGGTTCAACGTAATCCTACACAAATTTTCACTAAGTATGTGTGTGTGCATAAATTGGAGAGTGCATGGAAAGGAAGAGGAAGTGCATAAAAATAAGGGGAATTTTATGTGGATGTGTGTAATAACTTTACAATATAGAAATTAGTAAATGTGTATCTCGTGTGGATTTCATAGTAGAATTGGTTGTGTAACTAGTACATGGTTGCTTATAGAAGGTTGGGAGGAGTAGAGTAGTATCGTAGAATAATATGTAGAAGTGCATGTAGGATTTATGGAGCACAAAACCAAGTTCTAATCATCTTAGAAGACTAGAGGAACATGAAGAATTTAGGAATATTTGTGCAAAATTTAGAATAATGTGTGGAGGGGACATAAAGATATAAATTAATTGTGAAAACCTAGATTACTAAGGGAACATAAATATTTTTGAATAAGGCTAAAAAAAAATACTAATGCATTAAAGAACCTAAATGTGAATCTTAAAGCATAAAGTATGTGAAAAGACTACAATGGAAAAGGGAAAAAATCAAGAGTGTGCAACAAAATTAGTGGTTAAAAATCAAGAGTGTACAACGGAGAGATCTAGCGATGGAGAGATCTACGGGGACACGGTTTCCGCAGTTTCCGCAGTTTTGGCTGCAGAATGTCTGCGAACCACGGTTAAAAATGCTGAGGAAAGGCTGAGCTATAGCCAATGCAGGGCGTTTGTAGACACGGGTAAGAACGTCGCAAAAGCGGGAAGTACAGCCAGTGCGGTCTCTGCAGTTCTGGCCGCGGAAAGTCTGCGCAATATGACAAAACTTACGAGAAAAGCGAGATCTCGAGGCTATGCAATCGGACGAGCTAGCGAGAGAAAATGAGGAAATTCTGAGATCCACACCTTTGGCTTGGAATAAGCTTTTTCAAAGCCCTAACCTCAAGGTGGGTCCGAAAAGCACTGAACAGTTTACATGGGAAATGGACAAAGAGGGTGCCACCTGTCTTAGGGTCCCAGATGGTTTTGTTGATAGAGCTTTAAACAAAACAAACCTCTCCCTTGTTGGTAAGTTTCTTGGCTCTAGACCTAATATTGATTTCATTAGAAAATGGGCTATGAGAAATGGAAACCCAAGGAGCCCTAAGCATTACCAATTTGCCAAAAGGTTTTTTCTTGGCTAAATTTAACCAACAAGAGGATTTAGATTCGGTGTTACTTGGAGGCCCCTGGTGGCTGGGAAATATGGGTCTTTTTTTGAAAAAATGGTATCCGGGTTTTGATCCAAATACAGAAAATATAAACACCATTCCAATCTGGTGTAGGCTGCCAGGACTGCCATTGCATCTATGGGATGATGAAATACTGTTAAATATTGCAAAATCCCTAGGCACACCTATTGGATTAGATGGACCCACAAGAAATAGATCCAGGCTTGCTTTTGCTCGGTTCTGCATTGTCTCAGCTATTGATCAGGAGTTTCCAGAGCACATAATATTGAAAACTAGATTTGGATCCTGGACTCAAAGAATTGAAGTTGAGACCTTAAGATGTAAGCGGTGCCAAAGCATTGGTCACTCTGATGAAAACTGCAACAAGAAGAAGACCCCTCTTTTGGTTTCTGATCAGCCTGGGATTGACTCAGATCTAAACAAAGTTAACAGGGATCCAAGCAAGGAAAGGAAAACTGAAGATAAAGGTCCCAGCCAGAGGAATGTGCAATTAAATAGCAGGGGGAAAAAAAAGAAAAAAGGGGGTTTTAGAACTCATATTAAGAAACATCTTGTCTGGCGTCCCAAAGATGCTACAATAGCTTTGCCTGAAACCCCCAACAAAGAAGTAGTGGACAAAACTGTGAAGGCATCTCCGGGCAAACCTTTTGAAACTTCTGTGAAGGATGACCTTGTTAAGGTTTCCTTGGAAGTGAACGAACAAGAAGGTTTAATCCCTTCTGGTTCAGAAGAGAAAGAAATCCTGTCATTCATTAGAGAGGAAGCTTGTAACAAGGAGAATATGGATGTGAGTGAACCCCTGGAGATCCTCTCTACTGGAGAGACAGGAATTGCGGATCCGCTGCCATACCTCAGCATTTCAACAGCGACTGCGCAGGACTGTTGCAGCATCAAAACTGCTTCTGATCATACTCCTGACAGTATCCATAAGGAACAAAAGGAAGGGGGGATCACGCCTACCATGGAAAAGAAGACCTATTTAATCCCTTCTGGTTCAGAAGAGAAAGAAATCCTGCCATTCGTTAGAGAGGAAGCTTGTATCAAGGAGGATATGAGGGTGTTTGAGCCCCTGGAGTCTCTCCCTACTGGAGAGAAAGGAAATGCGGATCCGCTGCCATACCTCAGCATTTCAACAGTGACTGAGCAGGTCTGTTGCAATCACACTCCTGTCAGTATTCATAAGGAACAAGAGGAAGGGGAGATTACGCCTACCAAGGAAAAGGAAGATCCAGACTCTGGGTTCACTTTGGTCATCTCAAAAAAAAAAAAAAAAAGAATGGAAGGTTTTGAAAGGATCCCAGAATCACTTTATAGTGAAAAGAAAAAGGAAATTGACAATTGGGACACCTCTACCTCCAGAAAAACCAGATCTTCAGTTAGACGAATAGCTGATTTTGGAGGAAGCTCGAAAAGAGGAAGACCCTCTAAAAAGACTCTCAGAGCTAAGAAAACAGAGAGGGATATTGCAGATGGTGTTCAGCGGCAACTGAACCAGCAAGCAATTCCAACTACCAACCATTCCATATGAAGATCATATCTTGGAATATTAGAGGCCTTAACGGTTACTCTAAGCAAAGAAACATCAAGGAGTTACGGGACTCCGATGTAACTTGACATTTTGATTCTTCAAGAAACTAAGATGAAAGCAATGACCATGGATAATATTAAAAAAAAAAATTGGGACAGCTCTGAAATGGCGGCTGTTGATTCTCAGGGTGCTTCCGGAGGGCTGGCTACTCTTTGGGATAAAAGGCACTGTACTGGTATGATTCTTAGTGATAATATTAATCATCTTGCAATTAAATTTGTCACTATTGAAAATAAGTGTGAATGGATCTTGTCTAATATTTATGCCCCTAACTCTGCTAGTGGTAGAAGAAAACTATGGGCTGATCTTAAAATCTTTAGAAACCAGCATGTTAACTGGCTTATCATGGGAGACTTCAACTCCCCTCTAAACCCAGGCGAAAAGTTTGGGGGAACCCCCACCTTCTCTAATGGAATGGAGGATTTTGCTGATTTTATCACTGAACAAAACCTCATTGATGTGGATCTGCATGGTAATAAGTATACTTGGAATAATAGAAGGTTGGGAAAGGAGCTCATTCAGGTGAGACTGGACAGGGCACTAATCTCAGCAAACTGGATTCTTAGCCAAGACTTTTACCTCTCTTCCCTGCCCAGAATTGGATCGGATCATAATCCGATTGCTTTAAGCTTTCTAAATTGGACCAAACCTGCAAGAAGCTCATTCAAATTTGAAAAAATGTGGATGGAGCACGTTGATATCTATGATAGAATAAAGGAATGGTGGGATTGGAATGGGGAAGGCACTGCCCAGTACAGATTGGTCCAAAAACTCAAAAATGTCAAAAAACAAGTCAAACTTTGGAACAAAAATGTTTTTGGAAACATCTTCGGAAAAAAGAAAGAGTTAAAACAGAAGCTTCAGGATCTTGAGTTAAAGATGGATACTATGGGGAGATCAGTTGAAGATGAAGTAAATGAAAAGAAAATTCTTTCTGAGTTGCACACGATCTGCAGTAGAGAAGAGTCCTTTTGGCGCCTTAAATCTAGGGCTATCTGGCTTAAAGAGGGGGACAGGAACACAAAGTTCTTTCACATGACCACTCTAAAGCACAGAGCCAGTAATAGGATCTTAGAGGTTTCTAAAAGCAACGGAAGTATCACTAAAGATCCAAACAGCATTAAGAAACAAGCACTTGAATTCTACAAAAATCTTCTTAGAGAGTAATGTCGTGATCAGGAAGCTATTTCCTTCATGCTTAGAGGCCATCCCTCGAGAATGATATTGAGGACTATAAATTGAGAGATATCACTAAAGCGGTCATGCTTGATGAGCTAAAAAAGGCTATTTTTCTCTTGAGGGGATAAGGCTCTGGACCGGATGGATTATCCATTAATTTTTTTTCGAAATGGGAAATATGCTCGGAGGATCTACTCAAAGCGGTTAATGAATTTTATAGATCGGAAATCTTAAAAGAAATCAATAACACACACATTGTCTTTGGCACCTAAGAAAATGGATGCAAAAGATTTCAAGGATTTCAGACCTATCGGTCTTGTTAATGCTATTTTTCGAATCTTTACCAAAATTATTGCTTACAAAGTGCAGCTCATAATGAAGGATCTCATCTCAAGGTAGCGAGTGGCTTCATTAAAGGCGGGATAATCTGAGATGGTGTGATTATGGTGCACGAAACTATGCATTCTATGGAAAATAACAAAAAGGCAAACATGATCCTTAAGCTTGATATGAATAAAGCTTTTGACAAAGTTTCTTGGGTCTTCCTTGACAGGATTTTATCTAAATTTGGGTTCACAGAAAAGTTTAGAAAAATTGTTAAGTCTTGTATATCTACAGCCAGGTTCTCTGTGGTTGTTAATGGAGAGCCTGTGGGATTCTTCACCAGCAGCAGAGGTCTAAGGCAGGGAGACCCCATCTCCCCCCTACTCTTCATCCTTCTGGCTGACAGCCTTAGTAGAACAATTAGCAGAGCGGTGGAAGTCGGCCTTTTAAATGGTTCTAAACCCACTTCTCTCAGCCAAGCTGTCTCTCATCAACAGTTTGCAGACGACACCATCCTTCTTCTTCTGGCCTCAGTTGTAGAAGCTAAAGCTATCAAGGCTCTTCTGCAGCTATATGAATCTGCTTCCGGGCAAGAGATCAATTACGACAAAAGCATCCTTTTTTTCTTTAACACCCCTGGGGAAAGACAGCTCAAGATTGCTAAAATTCTGGGCTGTAAAATTGGTACTCTTCCAGCAACATACTTAGGCCTCCCTCTTGGCACGAAGAAAGTCTCTCACACGGTGTGGGATGATTTATTGACGAGATTTCAGAAAAAAATGGCCGGTTGGAAAGGGACCACTCTCTCTAGTGCTGGTAAGTGCCTTCTCATTAAAAGCACACTCCAAAGTTTGCCCATATATATCATGTCACTATTCAAAATTCCTTCCTCCTTCAGAGAGAAAATTGAAAGGATTCAGAAAAATTTATGGCAAGGCATGGAAGAAAAGTTCAGATTTCACCTTGTGGCCTGGGATAAAGTCTGCACCCCAAAATCTAGGGAGAGGGTTTGGGAATAAAAATATTGAGAAAATGAATGAGGCACTCATTGCTAAGATGGGCTGGAGATTGCTTTCGGAGAAACAACCCTGGATTGATGTTATTAAAACAAAATACTTGAATCAGCAAGCTGTTTACTCCTATCTGCATGATGAGCAACTCCCCAATGGTTCCATTTTTTGGAATAATCTGGTTAAGAGTAGAAACTTCATTAAGAAGGGAAGCAAATGGAAAGTTGGGGATGGCAGCGACATAAACTTCTGGGAGGATAACTGGTCCAATGATAATCTCTTGGAGAGATTTGGGATTGCTAAGGACAGCCTTATAAGAAAGTATGGAACTAAAGTCAAGGACTACATTGATGGAAATGGCACCAACAAGAATTGGAAAAGACTTACTATGGAGCGTATTGAACTGAAACAAATTATCTCCTCCCTCCAAGACCTTTTAGATCTCTTCCCTTTGTGTCAGTTGGATTCCAAGGATGAGCTGATCTGGAGCAATTCACACGATGGTAAATACTCAGTCAAATCTGGTTATACCAGTCTTTTCCACAGTAACCAATCAGATTTTAACTGGAACTTGATCTGGATGCCTGAGTTAACCCCCAAAATAAATTTTTTTCTTTGGCTGGCCATCAGAGGCAAAATTCTCACCACTGACAATTTGATGAAAAGAGGATTTATCATTCCCAATTGGTGCCACCTTTGTAGGAATAACTATGAAGACATTAGCCATCTGTTCATACATTGTGATTATGCCTTTAGAGCTTGGAACTTTGTCCTTTCCAAATTTGAAGCTCTCTGGGTGATGCCGGAGGATCTTATTCAGCTATGGAATCAATGGAACCCACCATTCAGACATTGTGCTATCAAAAGAATCTGGAAATTAGCCATCCCGCATTTAATTTGGAGGATCTGGAAGGATAGAAATAATATCGTTTTTAGAAATAAGAAGCAGAATTTTAAATTCACTACTGGCAAGATCTCCCAAGGCATCAAAGAGGACATGGCCAGATTTAAACCTCCCAAGAACAATTGTTACCCTGAAAATGAAAAGCACATCTTATCAAATTGGCAGATCGGATATTGGAGCAACCCCGGGAATAGTGTGGATAGATCTTTGGTTAAATGGCATCCCCCTGAATCCAATTGGTTCAAGCTGAACTTTGATGGAGCCTCTAAGGGGAACCCTGGAACAGCAGCTGGAGGAGGAGCAATACGGGACCATAAAGGTAATTTGATTGCTGCATATGCTGGAAAAATGGGAATCCAAACCAATCATTTTGCAGAAGCTTTATCTGCTCTCTGGGATTGAGAGTTGCACGGGCCCAAAATATCCAGAACCTCATTGTTGAAGGGGACTCCCTTAATATTATTAAAGCGCTTAATCAATCCTCTTCTCTAGCTGGAATATCAAAGATTTTATCTCTGAATCCATAAGCATCAGTCATACCTTCAACAGCATCAGAATCATACATACTTACAGGGAGGGAAACAAGCTGGCCGATGCATTGGCCAATTATGGCATTAATATAAATTTCACTATTTGGGATAATGATAGTATCCCTAATCAGCTTCACAACAGACATACATGCGGAACTTCACACTGCAAAACAATCTCTAGAGATATGCCTTAATCTTTGGAGGAAATCCATAAATTCTTCCACATGTGCTGTTTTAATTTATTTGGCGTGGCAAATGATATCTACTTCAAATGATAGCAAGATTTTGTTTAGGAACTTCAAGTGGAGTTGTCTAAATTTAAAAACAGTGCACGGGAGAGTCTGATAGCTGTTGATATTCGGATGCCAAGCTCCATGAAAACCGAAGATAACTACAAGGTGAAAGCTGACAGGGAAAGGGTTTTCACGCGCGACTCCACGCAGGCTCAGATCGGCAATCATACAGCCGTTCGTGGGAGGACCAACGGCTACAGTTCCCATTTTTATGCGACCCGCAACAGTGAGAAACGAACCACTCTCAACGCCCAAAGGTATTCTGAAAATTGTTGTAACCAGCACATCATTGTGAAGATGGGAGGGCCTCCCTGCCAGATTGAGCCGTGCGCGGACCACGACTAGAAAGAAAACACTTGAGCTCTGGAACATTCTTAGCATCGGTAGGATTCACCAACTTTGTGGAAAGGGTGCGAGGACATGATCAAAGCATCTCTGTTCACTTTGCCAAGGAGTGGAATGAGAGGATGGTCGACTATGGAGGGCAGAAAATTCTTATTAATGAGGAACTCATAGCCGAAGCGACTGGCCTCAGCTTGGAAGGATACCGCTTCTTCAACAAGAGGGTTATCAAAGAGGTTGAAGAGAGAAGATTTGTGGAGGAGGAGGAGAAGCTTATATTCAACACCGCGGGTCTGCTTGTTAACTCAATTCCATCTCCGTATGATGAAGTCACCCGCATGATGATTCGCTTCATATCCTTGGAAGGCAGGTTTGTTACTGTCCCTGCCAAGCACCTTGTCTTTTTGAATCACTTTCGTAGGAGTAGGTTGGTTTGCTTCCCTCACTATCTGTTAAACTCTCTTGAGCGCTCCATTTTGGAGTTCCAGAAGCATACCCGGGTGGTTCCCTTACACCAAGGGCTTATTTTGCTTATTCACAAGCACTGCCTTATTAAATTCCCAGGTCTCCCTTCCTCTCCCGGCCCGGCTTTGTTGGGCTCCGCTGCTGCCAGTCCTGTCTCCCCTGCTGCCCCTGCTGCTGCCCCCGCCTTCGGTGCTGCTACCCCCATGCCGGCTGCTCATGCTTCTCCTTCTTTTCCTCCTGTTGCTGCCCCTGCCACCCACCCTGTCTCTACCTCTAAACGTGTCACCAGGGCTTCTAGGAGACTCAACCTTGAGTCTACTGCTGAGGGGGATGAACCTTTGGAAGACATTGCTCGTGATCTGCTGAACATTAGTAGTGCCAGTCCCCAGGCGGCACCAACGGATAACCCTTCTAGGAGATTGGAGGCCTTAGAGGCTGAGCTTAAATTGCTGAAGGATGAGGTCAAAAACCTTGCTAAGCAAAAAGGCAAAAAAAGCATTGAGGGGGAAGGGAGCATTGGCAATAGCCAGATTGATGACATATACAAAAAACTAACCTCCTTGGGACTCCGCCTAGGGAAGACGAAGACTAGGCATGAGTATAATATTGCAGCCTTCAGGGCCATCGAGGAGTTCATCGAAGGTCATGCAAGAAGTGTTTCACATCTTAGCGGTGTCCCGGCTACACTTTGGGGCAATGAGAAAGAGAGCAAAAGAACCAGAGAGGAGCTCGATAAGACGGATGCTGCTCATATGACCACGTTGGGCATGTATCATGCTTGGAAAAAGTAAAGATGAGTATTGATCAAGCGGCCAAGAAGTAGTCCTGTTTATTACTGCTTCTTGGCTGTAGGCTTGCTGTTTTTTTGCCGTTGTTTTGCTGTTAAGTCTCGTTTGTGTAGCTGTTTCTGGGCTTCGATGTTCTTTGCTGTAACTTTTGTGCTTTGCTACAGCTTCTCTGCTCCTCTCTCTTATTCCGGCTTTTAGGCCTTCTTTTGTACACAAGGGTATAGTCCCTTTCAAAAAACTATTTACCAATATTAAAAAACAAAATTAGTGGTTAGAAAAAATGACAAAGATGTTAGAAGTTATTTTATTAAGGCGTATGACTATGAATAAATGGTCGAGATGTTCCCAACAAAAAAATTGATGTGGCATGACAAGGATGACAAAATGGTGAAAAGGTGGTTGAGATAGTTTATGAGCTCATATAAAAATTGTATTTGAGTGGGAAGATCTATAATGACCTAAGAGGAGAGAGAAGAAAGAAAGAATAGATATATAACATAGATGAGTTCACCATTTCAAGGATAACCAATAGAAGGGATGAAATTGGTCAAGGAGAAAGAAATGAATATGTGAGACAAAGAAATACTATATAACATTGATATAGGCATGAGGCAAACCAATCTAGTTTTTCCTTAGAGATAACACCAAGATCTTGTAAAATTCCATTAGGTGTGTAAGCTCCACAAAGACCATTTTCGCATACATATGTCATAATGGATTGAAATCAATATAAGTTTACAATTATTTTCAACAACGCATTGTGTGATTCTATAGTGGAGGTGGGAGTAATATACCCTTGTCCTAAGAATACCGAGAAATAAAATGAATAATTAGATCGGAAAGATAACATTTAAAGGAAGAAAATGAAAAAGGTGACCGGGCTCTTGATAAGAAACCGACCAACACAAGGCAAGCCGGTTTGACAAATATCTCATACAATGGGAAGGTTTGTAGTCGGATGAAAACATATGGATTTTAGAATGGGAGCTAGAATGTCATGCCCATGATTTCACGACCCAAAATTAACCAATCAAATGACCTCGCAAAAATTGGGACAATTTTTTGTAAAAATGCTCGTTAAGTATTAAAGAATATTTAACCATTTTTATTCCAAATCAATTACGTTTCTAAGGATGTATTGAATTGGTGAAAGTGAATCTTGTGAATCCATACCATTGTTCATGAGATTAATGCTACTTAACATTTTTATGGTCTTTGTCACCAAGAGGCTAAACAAATCATCTTTGAGATATATTGTGTAATTAAGGTTACTCAAATTAGGGATGACTAGAGACAAACAAAATGTTACTTGTGATATTAATAATTTTTTCATTCCAAATTGATGAATAAAATACATGAATATGAAGTCTAACCATGATATTATTTATGCCATTAGCGAAAACTAAGTTTTATTAAAAAATAATTTCAATAATTAATGTTGTTGATAAACATTACGGCATCTTATTATGACAATAGAGTCCCTTAGGTTTAGTGTGAATTGTCTAAGGAATTACAAATTTATAGTTGTGTTCCAAGATAAAAATATAAATTAAAGAGTATAAAACAAATTATCATCATGTTATAAATGATCTTATTATCATCACTTAATTTTAACCTCATTTTTACCACCAAGGAAGAGATCCTTAACAAAGTAGGAATTAGTTCACTAAACGATAGGTTATTTAAAAATCATGATATTATAAAACAATTAAATATGTTGCGGTATTGATTGAGAAATTATTGTTCGACTAATGAAAAATTGACTATGCATCGAGGCACATGTGATAGTAGCATGCAAGAAGGGGATGTGTGAATAGGAGCAAATGGTTGGCATAGTTGTACCTTGAAGTCTTGCGCCCAAGCACTCAGGACTTAGCCATTTTTTTATAGCACGAGCTAAAAATAGGAAAATTAGTTGGAGTGTAGTCCAGGAAAAGCATGAAGACTTTGTAGCTAAGGAATATATATTTTTGGAACAATTGGAAGACCAAGAGACATGCATAGTTTATACGATAATAGGATTAAGATAGAGTTCAATTATAGATTAATCTATTATTAGCCACCATGTAGAAGCATGCAGTTTTTGGTGCATGGTTATTTTGAGCATGCAACCTATTTTGAGAATGCATGGGTAGTGAAGGGAAATTCCCCACCCCTATAAGTATGTAGTATTATTCCTTGTTTGAGATAGTTCTGAGTTGTAATAGATTTATGTTACTTGGTATGAATTTGTGCACATGACTCTATGAGAGTATTGTGATGTATTCAACTTACTTTTTTTGTGATGAGTTAATATAATGGATCATTGTGGATGGATATTGGTTGTTGATGTCTCTATTCATGGTACTTATATGGTAAATATGATCTTGATCCTTATCTGATTCATTATGCACTATGGTTATGATCTGATTCTTGTTATGCTTTACATTTAATTACTTGATCTGGTTATGGAATATATGAATATGCATGCTAATATCTATAAAATTTTCTACAAAGGTGGGACCTAGTAGGCTTCTCACGCTTCAAGTGAGAACTTAGACCTTTGTGAGTGAAGTGCCAGTGTGCATAAGCATCCGAGTATAAAAACAAAGACTACAATTTGGTTTCGTTTCTAGTACCTCTTTTTCAAATTGTTTGCTTTAATGTTGCATGATGATGGCGTATCGGTTGACCCTTGAGGGCATTGAGAGTTGGAGTTTAAAATCGACAAGATCGGTTTGCACTAAGATATGCTTCTAGGCCCGATTTCAATGCGTATTGTTGGGTTGAAGATAATTTGTATCATGATCTCTAAGATATGTTATTTTGTCACTTTCCTATAGATTTGTGTAAGTGGCTATTAGCATACACATCAAAGAAGGGTTAGAGTTATAGACCAAGGGTTTGGACACATAAGGATTACCAGAATTTTTTTGATGTAGATGAACCTTGGATGCATGTTGTAGATCATTGGTGGGATGGTGTTGTGATTTAGGGTTGTTGTTGCAAGTTGTTAGCATGATGAAGACTTAGCATATGCATTCTATTATTAACACATCATTCTACATAATTAAGTAAGTACTAACCATGATGAGATCAAATACATACTAGATTCTAAATACACAAGGAAATTAAAACTTAGATTTAGTTGATATCCTCCATTATATTCATGATGAGATAAAAACATACTAGATAATACATAGTATGTGTGTAATGTGATTCAACAACATCTTAGATTCATCTCCTATCTCTCCATTATATACATAGTAAGTATACACAACACACACATTACAACAACACACACACATGCACACACACACATTTACACACATATATCACACACACTCACACACACTCTCTATTACATACACACACATATATATAAGGGTGGGGACTTTCCCTTCACCACTTATCCATTCCCAAAATAGGTCATATGCTATTATTAGCCACACACCTTTACAAAACTAGCCACACATGCAAGTGCGCTAACAATAGACTACTGCTAGCTAATTAATAGTAGCAGATCTATTTCAGCATGTGTCCATGAAAAGTTCTTCGTATCCGATCCTCCAAGAATAGCCAATGTGTGGCACACACATCTCTACCTTGTTTGTGTGCTCTGCATGCCATCTCTAAAAATAGACCTTCATGAGTGAAAATGGCTAAGTCCCAAAAGTTGAACTTTTTGTTCCACATGTGCTGTTCTCCTATCCATTCACACCTTTGAATATGACTTGTTTTCCCACACGAACTTCTTGTGTGCTTTTATCAAGTGTTCTCTGATCAACATTACCCCACACTAATTTCATTGTCACCCCGAACAATGGTCATCTCCAAAACTGAAGTAAAGAATTGAAGAATGGAAAGAAGTAAAGAATAGAAGAATGGAAAGAATGAAAGAATGTTTTTACTCTACATTCTCTTCTTCTGCAACCTGAACAACTAATTTAGATATTCCTATTTTATTTCAGCCTCCAAGGTCTACCACTCAGCGAGTGCTTCCTCTGATTTTTTTGGAATGTCCATAGTAATGGACTCCAGTTCATCTTTCATGATCTCTCCTTTCTCATTTTGCAAGACCAACACAATGTTGGACATTGCAGTCATCCTTCCCTCTAGTAAATCCATCTTTTGTGCAATGAGCTTCCCAAGCTCTTCCAGCCAGATTCTTGTGTGGTTCTTGTGTTTTAGGGCCTCACACTTCTATTTAACCATTGATAATCTTTATGCGGCCCAAATGTTTCATCCTTCATCACTTTCTGGACCTCATTGTTCTCTTCCATGGTTTTTATGTTAATGAGTGCCTCTGGAGTTGTGCAGATGTTCAAGGCTTGGTCTTCTTTCTTCAGTTCTTCTTGTAGACTTGCAGCAGTCCTTCATATGATGCAATCTTCTACATCACTGAAGCCTTTTCTCGTGCTCTACCTCTTGTGTTGGATCCTTTGGCATGCATGTGCAAGGTTCATCTTCAAGCACTAGGTCCACCAATGTACCTACATAGTGTATTGCAAGGAAATGTCTTTGGTACCTTTGGCTCTAAGTGTGGCCTAGCTCTTATGATATTATCACCAATTTCCTCTGCGATGCTGATAAATACAATTTTTTTTTTGTGCTAAGTCTTTTCCTGTGTTAGGTACACTATTTCTCCATCCTTAGTTTTAATCTCTTCCCTGAGCACCCTAATTGTGGCAGCCTTGTCCATATTCTACCTCACCACCTCTGTTGAGACTTTCACCAATGCATTGCTTACCTGTTCATCTAACATGACAATAGGCTTTACTATCATGTGTCTAGCCTGAGGTGTCTTTTCAACCTCCTCGATATGCATGACTCCTCACACACATCAAAATCTAGCTCATCCATGTGTGTGTGCATGGACCATGATAACTACTTCCTTGTGCACACTATAGCCATATCTTCATCCATTAATTCCCAGCCATATAAGTCCTTTTGTGATAGTGTGCTCTAGAAATGGGTGTGGAAAATTTTACCTGCGTCCTCTGCATAACCCATGGTTGGTGGAATGTGCTCTCCACTTGTTCTTCTAGACCTTGGCTGCTTAGGAACTTGAGCCTCCAGATTTGGGACTTGTGCCTCCATGTCCTGAGTAGTCTCTATAACTATCTCATCTGTTCCCTTTTCCTCCTCTTCTCCTTGCTTCATTTCTTCATCTTTTGTTCTTCTACATTCTCTGAGGTGTAGGATAATTAGGCATGCTTTCCTCTAATTCTTCCACCTCCTCATTCAACTTTAGTTTCCTTCTCCTTTTCATAGTTGTCTCCTTTTGTGGAGAGAGTCTGGGTGATTTGCACACTATTTGTGGAGTAGCACCTTGGGTCCTTGTTCTCCTAACACTCTCTTAAATTTGTGCTCTCCTTGGACTACATCCAAGTCCTCATCATCCCCCTCTTGTGGCTTGAGGTGGTGTAGTGGCACGCTCAGCTTCATCCTTGTTCATAGGATGTCTTCTACCTCTATGCTCCAAACCACCACTATCCTCGCACTCATCCTCCTCATCCTCCACTTCAATTGGCTCTATGGGCTTAGGCACTGGGATGTTCTCCATTGTGTGCTTACCCTTTGGTGGTGTTGGAAGTGTGAACTCATCTTCCACATACTTTTTATTCTCCAACTTGGGCTTTAGTTGAGGTACACCAATGTTGCCCCAATATCTCCCATAGCCAAACTTACTGGTTTAATGCTCAATACATCTGAAATGAGCCTTTCAATATATGCACCCCACCCTGGATACACATATTTCTTCCTTAGCATGTGGTAGTCACAATCTACCTTGTCTGCATTGAATGTTAGGTGCCGTGTGTCTGAGAACCTATGTGTACTGCACTGCTGAAGTACCTTGTTGTGAAGGCATATGGTAACTTACACCAAGGGCTCCATGCTCCATCCTTCATGGTGAACCATGCTATACAAAAATGTTGGTATACAATAGAACTGAACTACCTTTCCAACCACGAAGGCAAGTCCTTGGGGATGTGCCATTCTTCTTCAAAGGCCACGTGAGCCTATCTGTACCACTTCTCAGCCCTTTTCTTGACTTGTTCTATCATGGATCCTTCACACAAGTAATTTTTGAAGCATTCTGTAGGTGACTTGTGCTCCATGGGATACTCCCATATCTTCTCTTTTGGTCCATCAGGTACTCCGATCTCCATGAACACACAACAAACAATAAAATAGCTCCAAAGCTGATCCTTCCTCCTGTGCATGCTTCCTCAATGATAGTTTCTACAATATAACATGAAATGTTGTAAACTACCCCTTCAGACATCTTTTTAGCAATGTGTAGCCACATGGTATTCACTTGTGACCACCTTTCCTAGTCATTTAACTTTGTAACAGATGTGTGGCTTGCACTTACAACTGGATATTTCTTTAGTTTATCAATGTCCATGCCACGTGGACCCTTTGTGTACCCCAACTCCTTTTTGGTCTCCAATATTACAGGCCTTGTCTATTAAATCATCTCAAAATCTTCTCCTATGCCCTTCAATCCCATTACCATGGAGATGAGCAGCGGCTGAAATTCTAGCTCTACGTCCTGCAAAGTAGAAAAAATCTTCATGCACTCTGCTCATGAGCCACTAGTACAAGGGCTCATATTTCCCAAAGTAAGGGAGTTCATATAGCTAGTAAAATCCAATCTTCTTCAAGAGCTTCTCACTAGCATCATCATACACCGGCATGTCTTCCGTATGTGTTTATTTGTCTTTGTGTTCAGCAAGGCATCAAGCTCCTTCTTATTCTCTATGGTACGGTGGTTGTACTCACTCACCTTGCTTTTCTTATGTGAGAATCCCACTCCTAGCCTACGATAACCCCCTCTAGATATTGCATTTCAAAAAAAATTACTTTTGGGAGCCATCTCCTCTTCTTCTTCGACCACCTTCTTCTTTCCCTTCACTCCTACTTTGCAACTACTTTCTTGGGTGCCATTTCTACCTTGCAATCCTTTGTAGATACTCACCTCTTGAATTCTACAATGTGTGAATCAAACCCTAGCTCATTCAGCATGCCTAGGTGAAATCATGCCCCTCACTCCTCTCTTGTCACCTTGCTTTTCTCAAACCCTTCACCACCGGGATGCAAGCTCTTTTTGCACATAGATCTCTTCATCACGACTAGTTACACACCTCTCACACCTCAATTCGATCACTCGGCTCTTCACACTTAGCTCTTTTTCAAATACTCTTAATCGCAATGGTAAAAATGAATTCACATCCCATCCTTATATAGATTTTCAAATTTTGATGCATTCATTTCTCCTTCACCTACCAAATATCCTCTCATTAATTGACCAATTCCATCCTTTCCACGTGTTACATCTTCGCCCCCAGCTATAACCTTCTAGCGCACCTTCCTACCCTCTGGTCACAAACTTCTCTTCAACGTGCTTCCTTGCACCCGAGTACCTCATCACTTGCACCTTCTACTAGTAGTTGTTATGGCCTCTTCTTACCTCATGTTATATTTTCCCTTCATTCATCTCCATCTTTGGTCACTTTTTAGAAGCAATCCTTTGACTTGAAGAGCACCATAACAACTTATTCCTTTCACCTTTCAATTCCCATGATTTTGTACCTAATATCGACAATCCATCCACCCACACTAAAAGTATGTGCAGTCCTCTACGCATAAACATGCTTCATATAGTAATTAGCTTCATGCACACAAGTGCACTTATTACACAACACACCAACTAAATTGACAAAGCATAGTGAAAAAGAAGGAAACACATTAAGGAAATACATAAATTGAAAACCTAATCTAAATGGAAATACTACCTTATTACAAACACCAAGAAGACTTATTTATAGTAGGGCTTCACCTACTCCCATTGAAGTAACCGGGTAGTCGTGTTCCATCAAGTGCTTCTAACTGAAAGTGCATGTTTCAAGGATGTAAGTGATAACATACGGCCCCAACCAATGTACCTTAAGTTTTCTGGATGGCGTAAGAACTTAGAGTCATAGAGAAGCACCATTTTCCAATCTCAAACTTCTTGTCCCTTATGTTTCTGTCATGCCATGCCTTCTTCCTAGCCTTTTCTTGCTTTTGACTCCAACGTGTTATGGCTCATCACTCATCCAGCTGAATTATCTTTTCAATCCATTCTTCTAAAGCTTTCTCATCAGCTAGACCTCCAGTGCATGCAATACTACAAAGAAGGTAACATAAATTCCATAGGAAGAATGGCTTATGCACCAAACACTAACTGAAATGGTGTTGCTTTGTTCAACCTTTTATATGTTGTTTCGATATGCCCAAAGTACTGCAGATACTTTATCATCCCAATCCTTTCTTCCAACATCACATATTTTTGTCAATGTCTGGCCCAAAATTTTGTTGAAAGCTTCAAGTTCCATTTTCTGAGGATGATAGGGTGTAGTCTTATGGTGTGCAATCATGAACTCATCTAATAAAATTTTGATTGTCTCATTAAGAAAATGTGTGCCCCTATCACTGGTCAAACTCAAAGGACATCCATACCTTGTAATAATATTTTCCCATAGAAATTGAGTTGTTGTAGCCATTGTATAGTCCTTTGTAGGTGTTACTTCTTCCCATCTTGTCAGATAGTCTTGTGCAAGTTATAATGTAGCATGATCCAGTTTTACGCATAGCTAGTGAAATAGGACCCACAAAATCTATAGCCCATTTCTCAAATGGTTCTACACTGCTAGTAATAGGTCTCAGAGGCATTTCATCTCACTTGGTCTTCCAAGATGTTGAAAATGATCACATGCCTTGCAAAATTCCTTACAATCTTTATATAGGGTCTCCCACCATAATCCAATGAGTAGAATCTTGCACGCTTGTGGCATCACCTACATAGTGGCCACTTGCAATTCCACCATGAGCTTCTTCCATAATACCCATGTGCTCATGTTCCAATACACAATGGTGTAATACCTCATCGTGACCCAATTTGTACAAGTCACCACTGATTAACATATAAGGTGTGGTGCGTATAGCAAGTTGTTTCTTCTCCAAGGATTTCATTCCTTCTGGTGCCATCCATGTGCATAGAAAGACAACAATGTCCTCTAGTTCTGATGGCACATTGTAACCTATATAACTATGCATCTAGCATGGTATCCTCAATTTCCTATGTGCTTCTTCTCTTGATTGTATTCTTGATAAATGGTCTGGTCCAGAATTACTTTTTCCTAGTTTTACCACAACTGTGAAATCAAATTCTTGAAATAAGAGCACCCATCGACATATGTGCCCTTGTAAAACAGGTTTATTTACCAAATACTTCAATGCCATGTGATCTTGTATAAAAAAATGAATGGTGTAGCTAGTAGGTACTTGTGAAATTTATGCAACGCATAGATCATTGACAAAGCTTTGCACTCTGTAGTTGTGTAATTCTATTTTGCTATAGAGTCAACTTTCTACTAGAAAAATAGATAGGATGATCTACAATACCTTCTCTAGGTTGGGCTAACACCACACCAATGGCCATGCTAGAGGCATCAACATGTACATGAAATGGTTTGTCCCATGAAGGAAAATGCAGAATAGGTGCGTAGTAAGTTTCTCCTTCAATGTCTCGAATGCGCATTATTGTTGTTCTCCCTAGTAGAACATACCTTTCCCTTTCAGTAACTCTTCTAATGGTGTGGAAAACTTTGGCATAGCCTTTGATAAAATTTCTATAATATCCTGTATGACCCAAAAATCCACACCTCACTTTGATTGGTAGGCTCCTTAGGCCTATAATGACTGTAACCTTTGTTGGATCAACCAACAAACCCTCCTTATAGATTATGTGTCCTAAAAGTATCCCAAATGGTGTAGCAAAATATGCACTTCTTGATGTTCAAAGAGATACTCAACTGTCTACACCATTCAAACATTAAGCAGATTGTCACAGTGATCCTTAACTAATCCATACACCATCCAATCATCTAAATATACATGTAAGAAGTTGTGAATAAATTCCTTAAATGCTTGGACAACTATGCATGAAAATACAGTAGGTACATTTTTCAGACCAAAAGGCATGACAATATAGGTGAAGCTACCCCATTTAGTAGTAAATGTAGTCTTTTCTTGATCCTCTTGGGAAATCCTAACCTAATGATACCCAGAGAACCCATCTGTAAATGAATATATTTCACGCCTTCCAACTCCTTCTAGTATTTCCTCAGTAAATGGCATAGGGAATGGATTTGTTACACATGCAACATTCAGCTCCCTATAGTCCACACATATTCTAATCCATCCATCCTTCTTGATATTGATCACCATTGGACTAACCCATTCTGACTCATCAAGGGGCTTGATAATTCCAGACTTCAACATGTTATCAATCTCTTCTTTGACCTTTTCACACAAATTGGGGTTCATTATGTAAGGTCTCTTTCTAACTGGGTGTGCACCCTCTTTAAGATTTATCTTCATCTCCCCTAACGATTCATGCATGCCTTTAAGTTCATGGTACCCCCTAGGAAATAGGTCTTGGTAATCCCTTAGTAACTCTATGATTTTTTCCACTTCAGAGTCTGACCAATAGTCTCCAATTATGGCTTCCTTAGGCTCAGTATCTGTTCCAATATTCACCCACTTTGTCTTCATAGGTTCATGATAGGCATGTGGGTCTTATCCACACTTGTCCAATACCTCACGCCTTCTGTTGAATGGTTTACATCTAGATTATCTACTTCTTCATCATCCACTAAGTAGACCATTTTTCCTTTCTCTTTCTCAAGGAAAGCACATTGAAGTAATGTTACATCGGCCTCTGGTTCTTTATCAAGACGCACTCCTGAGTCCTCTTTATCTAATAATTCTGAAGGAGTTCTTTATCCTTGGCACTATCCCCCATAGTTAAGCACTTGATAACTTTTAATGCTTCTTCCACTGGAGGCTTTGTAGAGAAGAAGTCAAACATCTAGGCCATTCCTACAATTAAATTATGCCAATTTCTAGTTTCTCTATGGAGTTCTGCATATACATACCAAGCACACGCACATAGCCTTATAAAGTGGAATAAAACTGGTGCACCCATAGTGAAGGTGGTAAAGCTTCCTTCCCTTATGTCTAGAGTCTCTCACACTTCTAAACGTGGTGTTGAATAGGTTGATTACCATGATAATTACATATTTGTGTAGGTGCATTGCTCCTAAAGAACCTAGTAGTAAGAGAAATCCCAATTTCATTCCATTTGACCATATTATCCCTGTGGACCACCCACCAACATGTTTTTGTCCCACGTAGTGTATATGCTAGCATATTTCTTCTCTCTAGTGGATCTATCCATTTTTCTTCCATGGCACATAGAATACCATGGGATCCCCTTCTCCTATGTAACAAGGTACCAGTTGTTACCTATCCTCCTGACATAATGTGGTTTTGTGCCTCGAGGAATATGCTCTTGACTTCACACCCTACCAACTCATAAGTGCTATGATCCCAATTATCACATGCAACACTTCATAGTATCGCTAATAGACTATGTATCCTCCCACTGAATTAGTCCTTCTTTGGTTGGTTCAATCATCTAGATCTCGGATGACGCGTACATAAATCCTATTCAGATCTTCTTCACTTAAGGGCTCAACATAAGGTGTGGACTTTCCATCTATTAAAGGGATAATAACCCTTTCCTCTTTATTTTCAAAACTGATATAGCCCTTGTTGAACCAAAGATCAACATTATTTGCATAGCACCAAGGATGCCCCAATAGAGATGGAAAACTATCTGACTCTGCTAGTGCTAAAACTTCAAAGTCTCCAATGAACTTTTCTCCTTGTATGGTAATGGATGCATCTTTCAAAACTCCTATGGGAGTGGCCTTAGTCCGATTAGCCATGAATAATACATTAAGAGATGGCTGCAATGGGGTCTTCCCATTTGTACCCATACATCCAAGGTAAGAACATTGACCTTTGCACCTGTATCAATCAATATATTACTTAATAGCCACCCATCCACAACAACATTCAGAGTGATTTCCTTGTCATAATATAGGCTATGAGGATGGATATTTTCATGTAGGATTTTTCATCCAGGTCTCAAGTTTACTTGCACCGAGTGTTCCCTTTTAAATAACACCTTAACAATGGAATGATGTTCTCCTAGTACAACATTTTACACACTTCTCTCAAGTCATCTATATCAGTTTGGACTATCTCTGATGCTTTCTTCTACTCCTTTAAGTATTGTATCTCACTCTAAATATTCCTTAGAATTCCATGGTTTCTAATAAACCTCCTTCCTAGGTAGGATCTGGGTACCATGCATGGGAGAACCTCATATTTAGTGATGGTAGGATTTACCTTACAATGCTTCTCTAACACTTGTTGCCCTCAAAGATGAGTTGTGATCTTCACTTGTAGTTCCTCGGATTTTACTTCCATCTTGGGCATCCATTGATTGTTTATACAAATGTTGTATCCTAACTATCCCCTGGGCCTTTTTTTTCTCATTTATGTTGCTTACTCGGATGCTCATATAAGTTCAGGCAACTCTTCATAGCTATGGTTCTTTCCATGAAAATAACATGTAATATTTTGAGGACACTCATGCCTATAGTGGTCAGGATATCCACATCTATAACATGTGCCACAAGGGGTAACTCACTTCTTCCACCACCACAACCTCATCCTTGACCTTTATCCTTGATTGCATTCCTTGAAAATTCCCCTCATTACGATCAAAGCGTGCACGATTGTGCTCCCGCTTCTAATGCTCATTCTTTCCCTTAGAGTTATCTAAAACTCATGTCTTCATACACCAATATCCATAGCATCCGGATCTTTACCCAATCAACCTTTAAGGTAGTCCTCTAGTGTCATGAGTCAGGACCTCAAGATTTTATAAACCTTGAAACATTCCTCCTTATCATGAAAGTTATAATAATGGGTAGTGCCTTACACTCAGCATCATGTTTTAAGTGGCATATTTCACAATCCATCATAAAGGAGTGTATTGTTCTGTGAGGGAAACTATCCTTTGTGTGACCTTTTACTTCACAATATGTGCACTAAATCCTATGCGCTTCTCATGAGATAAATTTTCTCATAGTTTCTCCAACTGTTTTCGCCTACCATTGCTGCTATTATTTGATTCTAAAATGGGCTCTACCTATCTATGCTTCCAAATGCCTCAGTGCAAGGCTACTTCTTGAGTTATTCACATGGATCAGTGTATGTTTTATGTGATAATGCCCTCCTAAAAGGGTTAATCAAGCCCCCAACGAGCCATTGTGCATGCTGGCTTGCGTGTATATCATAAGAAATTTTTGATAACAACGTTTTAACTATGCATCATACTCTCCAACACTTTTGAAGTAGCTCCTTGATTAATGTCCTTGAGCACACTTATACTCTTTAACTCAAACTCGGGGATATGAAAATCTTTAAGGAATGCATCCTTTAAATCTATATAATCTATGCAAGTCCGGATTCAAAAATTTTGTACCCGCTATGTGCGTCCTTCAGTATGTAGTGGCAAATTGGCTTTCCTACATTTAGAAGGTGATTCCTTTCATGCTTTCCAACCATGATGGGTGAGTTCTGATGCTCTAGCTCACGTCTTCTATGTGAGCTTCAAATCCTTCATGATCCATCTCTCTCCTTAACACCATACTTTCTCTGATGGTACATCTGCTTCTCTATCTCCATCTTGTGTGCCTCATTATTAAGCTTCTCTCTTTTCCCTTTCTAGTGCTAGGTCTGCCATCTTTCACCAATCATGCCTCTATCCCCACCATGGTGAGGGTTTAGTTAGCCATCGTTTTACTCTCCAGATTCAAAGTTACCATTAGGATCTTGATCACTAAAGGAATGCCTTATAGGTAAGTTCCCATTGGATATCATAAGAACTAGGAATTCAGCTAACTCTCGGACACGAATAAGTTTAAATTGAGTATTCCAAGATATAGTTGTTCAAGACACCATGGAACCATGTATCCACCACTCGAGTCTAAATCAGATCAGCATCATAAAGTACATGAAATTCTTCCCGCATCAAGACAAGTATGTTATACCTCCAATTCTATTTAGATGCATAAGAAATCAGCCACTCATACAATTCTACTTATACTAAAAGATAGCAAAAAATCTCTCATATAAAATTTCATATAGATTTTGTTCCACCCACATGCACACATGTGTTAAACTCAAATCCAAAGCTGAATTACCATGCGTATTGTTCTTCCGTGATCATGTATCCATTATTCAACACTTGCTAAGGTCAACTGGTATGTCTTAATCATGAACCATCCTGAAAAACAACTAAAAAGAGGGTCCTAGCAATGAAACTAATGATGCAACCTAGACACACCAATAAAACCCTAAACGGAACATCACTCATCCTAAAGTTGAGCTCTCACCAAGTGTGTAAAGGTGTCAGGTCCCTCTTTAGGGTTGTTGTTGTAGGTTGTTAGCATGATGAAGACTTAGCACATACAGTTCTATTACTCATTCTACACATACATTATATAGGAAACATAATTAAGTACTAACCATGATGAGATCAAAAATACTAGATTCGATACACATAAAACTAACACTTAGATTCAGCCAATAACCTCCATTATATTCAATGTAATAAGTATACGTAAGCTTCATTACAATAATAGTAGTATGTGTGCAACAAATTCAACAACATATCTCGTACATATTTCCTCTCTCCTATTACACTTACTACATATATATAAGGGTGGGGACTTACCCTTCACTACTTATCCATTCCCAAAATAGGTCACATGCTACTATTAGCCACCTGCCTTTACAAAACTAGTCACACATGCAAGTGTGCTAACAATAGACTATTATTAGCTAATCGACAATAGCAAATTTATTTCCTACGCCTATGTCCATGCAAAGTGCTTTGTATCCGATCCTCCAAGAATAGCCAAAGCATGGCACGCACGTCTCTACCCTATTTTTGTGCCTACGCATGCCATCTCTAAAAATAGACCTTCATGAGTGAAAATGGTTGAGTCCCAAAATTTGAACTTTTGTTCTACGCGCGTGTTCTCCCTATCCATTCGTGCTTTTGACTATGACTTTTTTTCCCATGCGGAATTCTTGTGTGATTTTTGTTACGTGTCTTCGATAAAAAACTCATGAATGATTTGAAGCTCACGTGGAAGACATGGAACCGAGCATCAGGATATCCTCCACTTAGGCAAGTGTAGTATAGAATCTCCTTCACTTCTAATGAGAGTGCATCGAGCAGAAAGATTAAGGACCGTGGGTGCACATCTGATCCCACCGTGACCTATCCCTTATGCTTGGTGTTTCAATTCCAGTAATTATTGATAAACAAAGGCTAGTATAGTAGTCTAATGAATACATGTAGATATAATTTTCCTTTGAATATAGATTTACATCAAATAACACATACACCTATGACAACATAGAAACCACCTTTGTTTGGGGGACATATTAGAGGAATAGTTTCTAAGATGTCATCGGGATAGAGTATTGGTGAGTAGAACATTGGGAATACATCCGAATTAGTATAAATTCATATATTTTAGGAGTTCGCTTTAGCGCAACTATTGAATGCAAGAAAATACATCCACTAGTCCATTTCCTACTATATGAGGAGGATCGGGGATCGGGATAAAGTAGGGTAGGTGGTTCTCTAGGTGGAGTAAATACTTGTAGAAGTTCGCTCTAGATCTAGTGGACAAGGCCCACACCCTTATCACCCAAGAAATTTTATTACGAGATGTCTCTTTGCCTACCAAAAGACAAGAGGAATTGTGGATGTAGTGGAACATGTTCATAAATGTGATCTATTATGGTACGCTAAAGGAATCACCACTTCGAGATAGGAAGGCGAGTTAGTTCCCTAATACTATTTAAGGTGCACACATAGCTGGTATAGAAATCATGATCCACATCATACTTTGGTGGATTATGATGTTGTGCACACTACATTTTTGAAGGAATTTTATATTTTATAATTTGAACAAAGAAAGTATCATTGCGTACTCAAGGATATTAAGTGAGGCTTATCTAAGAGAATCTAAGAATATGGAACACTTTTTTAAAACATTACTTTGCTAAATTTGTCTTATGATATACATCTAAGTCAACATGTATAGTGGTTTTTTGGTGGATTGTTGACTCCTTCGTAAGGGAACTTTCTCATAAGACTCACATAGATCCATGTGAGACCTTAGAGGTATCTCTAAGTGCCAAGGTAGTTGGAAGTATGGATACTAGAGTAATTTTATTCTTGGAGGTGTAGATTACAGCTATGGTGAAATAGTTGGAAAAGTTCTCTCCTAATTCGACACATGAGACGTGCACTATATTATGGTGTAAAGATTACGAGGTCAAGGACATACTAAGGATAGCTACCCTCACAAGTCTATATGTGTCATGATGCTTTGATTGTGAAATTTGTCATTTAGACCATGATATAAGTAGATGTCCTCTTTTATAAAGCATGTGTCTATGTATTTTAATATTTGAAAGAATCATAAGCATGACACTATTGACTAGATATTGATTAATCATATTCATGAATCCATTAATACTAGTGTATGTTAGAATAGTATAGCAAATGAATCTAACAAATAGGGAGAACAACATAATGACTAGTGGAATACTAGGGATAAAAGGAAAAGAGGCTTTCATGGAGGATATAAAGGCCGTGGTCACGTAATTTGAAGAAGAGAGTTCCCTAGAGGAACATGTTATACTTATTGATCATATTATCACTATCATCGTGAATTGCCTTAGAATTTGGTTTGCTCATGGTGTGGAAAAATACATAAGTTTAAAAATGTTCTAATTTATATGAGTACATGAGCAAGTAGCACGTAAAGGACAAGGGTGTGTGTATGATAAATGTGCAACACGTGGTTGAAAATAAATGGATGCCTAAGCTAGCACCTACTCTTGAGTTAGTTGTTTTAGTTACTACACACACCGAGGTTACACACACACGTGAACCTCTCGAAGTATAAGCTAACTATAACAAAGCAATAAGTGATTAATGCTAAGTACCATAATGTTTCACACAAGATGGAGGTTTACCAAGATACTATGGATGTTATCATGGATCTACAAGGAGATATTTAGATCTTGAAGGAGGAGGAACATGTGATGGATAAATAAAATAAGGTTAACCTCTCAGAAGGATGTAGATGATTTAAAGGAAGTCTATAGAATGTTACATGAGGAGAATATAATCCCTTTGTTATGATCATTTTTAAGAGAGAATATATATCGTGAAAGTAATGAGCATGAGAGGTAGACACTACATGAAAATATGCCCCCACATAATCATGAGTATGATAAAGAGATTACACTAAATGCAATCATAGATGGATGGCTTCTAAACAAAATTCTGATAGATACAGGTGTGGTAGTTAATGTACTCACATTGGATGGTTGGAATCAGATAGGAAGACCACCATTATAGCCTTCTTTGAATGTGTTGTACATGGAAAACAAAACTAGGGCTAATCCTATTGAGTACTGAAGGATACGACTATTACAATTCAGGGAGCCAAGTTTACTGGGGACTTTGAACTCTTAGACTCTTGAAGCAAATAACTTCACAACACTACTTGGGTACCCCTGTTGTTATGCAAATAATGCACACTTTCACTTCAACAAAGGGTATATTATCTTGATAACAAGGAAGAACACATTATTATACCTTTTAAGATGTAAAGGTTGCTCCATATGTTGAGCCTTTGAGCTAAGAGGATTTGAAGATGATATATGCATGCATAATCGTAGACCACGATGTAACTAAACCATATAAGGAAGTACCGATACAATGGGATGATGCTCGGTTAGTTAGTGAAACCACAATTATTGCTTTTGATAATCGGATGTATGGAACATATGTAGTGGTTGGGTGAAATATCAAGAACATAGTTACTCGTGTTATCAATTCTCGCATGGTTAGGTGCTTGAGTTATACCAAGTTATTCCAATACATTGGTGAAGGTAATCCCGATTTATTCAAGTACACCATGGAATCCCGGTGGAAGGATGTAGAAGAAAGATGAAACATGGTAGTTTATGCTTTGTGTAGGACAACAGCAGTATTGGTGGACTACACATAGAGAGGGATGAGGGACTTCTAATAAATGGATTGTGTACCTCGATTCGGAAATCATGCTTGATGATGTATTAAATTTCTTAACCACATCAAGGTATTGCGTTGATCTTGCATTCAAGTGTTGAGTCAAAATATTAATAGACTCTTTTATTTATTTCATTGCTTGTGGCTCGAATATTAATCTTGTGGTGAATATTAATCGATCACGGAATGAAATTATACGGTATTCATCAATAATATCTAGACTTGGACCGAGAGAATTGATCCAAGTAATGCTTTAATTTTGTGAAGTGATAAAATTATATCCCGAACCTTGAGCAGGTTGCAAGGTATGGAAGCATTTGGTAAGTGCTTTATCCCGTCGGGAGTATGACTCGGGCTGATCTTGAGAAATGAAACGGTTCCCGATATCCGGTATATCTGGAAGGTCTCGATTAAAGACCGAGTAATAATTCATTGACATACAATTACGTAATAAGAACGGAGTGGCTCTGTTCTAGAAAGTATGATGCGAGTCTCTCAGAGTTTTCGGAGAAGGACCAAACCCGAATTACTAAGGGTTAGTAACCTAAAACAATAACCTAACCTAGGGGTTAGATTATTGTTAGTCTAACCTAGACCTAGGCTATGTGTTATGATCCTAAAATAATAACTAAGTGCAAAATGGTTAGCATGGTTCTTACCTAAAACTCTAACCTAAGATACTAACCTAGCTAACTAAGAGTTTATGGGAAGGGGCCTTTGAAGGGTGGCGAACCATGGGCGCTATTCTCTATGGCAATAAATGGGAAGGATAAGGATGAGGGACGAGGCGGATGGCGGAGGCTTGGCGGCGGCTAACCTTAGCGAGACTTGGCAATTACTAAGTTTTGAAATGAACTTGAGATTTTGATGGTATCGCCGCCATTTTGGCGGTCGGTGGGAGTAGAGATTAGGCGGGAAAATTGGTTTAATGGCATTTATTGTTTAGGGAGTCGAGCCCGGAGCTCGCGAAACGGCATGCAAACGAGAAGTTGGAAGGTTTGTTTGGTGTATCGCGATTTTCGGTCTACTCTCTCTCTCTCTGCTAGTTTACTGGTTCTTCGCACCAGTTCTCTTTGAGTTGCATGGCGAGAATGAATTTCTCTGGCTCTTTTCTCTGCCATGGAGGATATATTGTAAATGGGACAGCGAAATTTTGTTGGTCGCTGTATTTGGGAAAAAGAAAAGGAAGTTTGAGCTCTTCCTGTTGTCTTCTTCGGAAATTCGATCAAAATACAGGCATGTTAGGCCCTATCCTTTAAATATTTTGCTGTCTTTCAAATGTCTTCATTAAAACAACTCTGTTCATTTGTTTGTGAAGATTAGATAAATTTTCTATGAAGATTTAGTTGATTTTGGCTCTGTATCTCTTCTGGTTCGATTTTTGGCAATTTCCGCTTGTTGGGTGTTTGTTGAAATCGAACTTCAACTCTGTTTGTTGTGTATTCCTTCTGGTTTAAATATGAGAGATTTATATTTATAAAGGTTTGAATGCTCGGCCTGTTTGGCGAGAGCCCGTCGAATATACTTGTGAAGGGTATAGATCACTGTTTTGCTGTCGACTTTTGATCGTCAATGCTGTTGTGAGACAGTAGGGAATGATACTGGTGTACCATTTGATTGTTCTGTGCTTTTGAAGATTTTCGAAGCTCTGTCATGGTTTTGTTAACAGCGACTAATGATACTTTGTGGGTTTCATTGTTTTCTAATTTCTGGCTTGGAATAGGCAACTGTTGAGTTACCGTAGTCTTTAACGACTCAGTGGATTTCATGATTGAATCGTTTACAGTAATCTACTGTTGTGAATGTAGATTCATCTTGAGTTTTGTTATTATATTGTCGTGGAAGCCTTGTGGAAAAGACAGGTTTTGTGGCTACTGTTATTGTAGTAAATACTGAGTATTGACTTTTTGTGGATGTATTGCCTTTCCTTGCGAAAATTGTTCGAAGGTTTCGAAGCAGCTCAGTTTATTTCATTGTTTTGGAATGAGTATATTGATTTGCTTATACTTGTTTCATTCGGAATGTTTGTCTTGAATGGCATGGAAGGATTTATCAATTAATTCTATTTTTATACTTTGTTGTTGGGTTTGTGATTATGGCGCAAATCCGTTATCGATATGTAGTGTGAATTAGTGGATTTATTAGGATTGAATTCGAGCATTTGTGAGAGGCGTTTCATGTTCTATTTCTATTTTGGTCTTTGTTCAGTTAAAATGTGTATATACGATTGTTAAGTGTTGATCCGGTGACTTGAAGGAAAATCATCTTGAAGACCTCTGTATTTTCTTGGAGTACTTTGTGTTGCATGTTGCTTTGGTGATACAGATTCCTTAGGTGATCAACTACATATTCAACTTTGTTCTATTTGTGCTAAATTATTGGCGAGATGCAGTCGGGTTTCTTGGTTGAAATAAGAGCTTGATTGTTTGTCTGATTTTTATATGCGTCATTGATGACTGTTTTCGTGTTCTGGCCCTGTTTGGGTGAGTTGCACTAGGGATTTGCATGCACCAAGTAGGGATCGATTGATGGTGTTCCTTTCCGTTTGTTCGGCCCGATAGGCCGAGAAAGTATAAGTATGCTAAGTTCCTTTCTGTTTGTTCAGTTCGATTGACTGAACATGAATTGGAATCAATGTGTGGTCATCATAGCATAGTTTCTCGGAAACCTTAAAAGGCTTAATGTTATAGAGTTGTTGATTACAGCAATACGCTTGAAGCTCTTGCTTTCGAACTTGGTTCGAAAGCCTTACTGTGTTTAGGAGAAACTAGTTTTGGACATCGGACGATTTATGGATAGTTGATGTGTTAGTTCTTTGTCTAAGAGATTTCTTTGAGTTTCTATTTTCGTGATTTAGAACAGTGATCTTGATTTCGGCTTGTCTAACTTGTTCATTTATATACTGGTTGACTGTTCTCATAAGTGAAGGCGATCAGGTGATGAACTTATGTAAAAAGGGAAGTATGAATGGATTGATTCTTTCTCTTCCTTTATTTAATATTATTGATAATGAACTATCAGTAGGAAATTAATTTGGTAACGTTTTGGTAGGATTCCAAATTGTTATGTTATTTCCTTTTTTTTTGAAAGAATGCAACAATCTGACCAGTGTCGTGATTTGGATTCAATGATTGTTTATATGCCTTCGTTCTTGTTTCTTTAATATTTGATGAAAAATTAGAAAGTGTTTAAGACTATTCTGTAACAATGATAGAGTTACATGTTTGTAATCATTTAGTATTACAAGGACATAGCCTGAATATGTTTTCTTATTTGGATATTTGATCTCATTTAAACAGGGTGTTTAATGGAAACAATTGATGGATTGCAATTGTTTTAAAAGTTAGTGCTTATCATGCTCAGTTCATTGAACTGACTCATGTTGACTATTTTTGCGAGATGGTTGCCGTAGAGGTAAATACAATGCAGATCCGGCGATCCGATCGGATAGTTTATTTGATTTATTATGAATTACTGACTTGATTTTATGGATGTACTATATGAGAAAAGATGTTTCTTTTCCGTTAGCATTATATCAAGTATCTTTGTTGCATAAAATGTAATTGTACGAGTTTTGAAAGGAATGAAAATAAGTGTTTGATACTTATGTGTTGTATTCTATTATGAATGATGAACTTCTTCGGTTTATGTAACGAAGAGGCATAGTTATCTTTGTATAATATGGATGCTTTTGTGATTGAATGAAAGCTTGTAAGTAATTAGACTAAATTCTTATGAGTATTTAGTAGTTCTAATTTGATCTGGATAATGCAATATTGTAACTTAAATATTGTCTCTCTAGAAGATAGGTTAAAAATTGAGCCTAAAAGATAACGCTAAACAAGTTGGATTGAATTACTAATCCCTAGTCCTAAGTATAATAGGACAATAGTAGATTGGATTCTTAATCATTCATAGCTTTAAAATGAAAGGTATGATATGAATTGATTAAGAAGGCGATAGGCAATCAATGGAGTTTCGGTGGCAATCTCAAGCATAGGTTATGAGATATTGTCAATACATTGCTTAGAATCGGATGTATTCTAATGACTCCTTGATAGAAACTAGACCATAATACCTCTACCAAGTAATGGAATAATAGAGGAGGGTCGTCTTAAGAAAATGAATCCAGGGATTTGGAAAGGCTAACCTTAGGGAAAAGTCTTAAGAAGTAATTTAAACTCTAGTGCGTAACGCTTGTTTTGGGTAGATCTTCTCGAGGCGGATCTAAAGGTTGACGGCATAAAGTCATTGCTAGGGTGTACCTCAGAGAAGATTAGGATCTTCTCGAAGTTACAACAATGCAGGTGACTTATGGCGACACCCCTTGCATTGATCGTTGAGATTTACACTTGATTTCGCACGAGTTACCCAGGGACCGATTAAGAACGTGGTCATGTTATATGACTGCCTCGAAGATTTGGGGTGTCGCTGACACCTTGGTTGAAGCTGCAAGGTTGAACCGGTATGTCATCATATCCTAATCCTCGTAGGCATCCATATAACATTATCACCTTGTTAATCTGCCTCCGAGTGATTCATTGTGAAAGAAAAGGGTGACATGTCAGTATAAGACATTCTATATAACATATGAATGGGGTGAAGGGCGTATTCAGTTGGCGAGTATGCCGTTAAGGAATACGAGACATGAAAAGATATGTTTCAAATCTTTGGCCAAAGTATCGCAAGCTGCTGATTGCGTTGTCTGATTCACCTAGTCTAAGGGATGAGATGCCGATGAATAATGGTACTTGATTATTGATTAGATTCCTTGGACGAGCATTACGAATTCCCAGTTAGGGAAGAGAACCGCAAGAGTGATGTGTTAAATAAAAACACCGACTCTTATTACTCATGAATAGATCGGTAGATTACCGAGTCATGGAATGAATAGATCGGAAGTACTCCGAGTCATTACAGCTGCATATGGTTGCTTGTTATATGAATGGTTATTTGAATTGTGAGTTCTAAATTATGTATTTAGAACCAGTATGCAATTATCAAAAAAAAAAAAATTCACTTGTTCTAAAGTTAAAAATGAGGATGTTACATCTTGGTATCAGAGCTGAAGGTTGCAGCTCTTGGACCTATTGAGTCCATAATCTGATAAAAACCCGAATTTTCTTGTAACAGAAAATGGTTAGAACAAGGGGGAACGTTGCGAGTAATGCTCCACCTGAAGAAGGAGCGGCAACAACCCAGAAACTGGATGAGATCCTTGCTGCCCTGTTGGACACAAGAGATCGTTTAGCTGTACTCGAACAGCAGGTGATGGGGAATGAGGAGGAAGAAGAAGCTGATAATGATAATCAGCAACCTCCTGAGGACAACCCCGAAATGGGTGTTGATGTTAATGCTTTGAAATGTACTGTCAACCGAGAAAACAAAAGGGCAGATTAGCGTGAGAACTCACTAATGATATAAAAGGATAAGCCCACCTAAGTATGATGGCACCACATTAGGAGATGGAGCGAGAACGCTCGCCCGAAATGGAGAAGTACTTTGCTATAAGGAACTTCTCGGAAGAAAACCAAAGCAATATGGGGAGCCTATCGGCTTTCTCACGAAGCATCTTCGTGGTGGGATAGCCGAAAAGCTGAACTAAATATTGATGAGACCAATATCACTTGGGATCAATTTAAAGGCTATTTTAGGCAACGTTGGCTGCCACACTTTTCTATGATCGAGAAAATGACGAGAATTTCAGAACTTGACTCAGGGAAGTTAACGATGGCCCAATTAGGAGCGGTTTACAAAACTTCTCAAGTATGTACCGCATGATGCAAAGCCCACGAAAAGTTCGGGATACGGAAATTCATCATGGGATTGAATCCTGTGATAGGGGAGAGGTCGATGTTCACGGTCCAACCACTATGGAAGGAGTTGTTGAAAAGGCCATAAGGCAAAACAGAAATGAAGGCTATTTACGCTCATAAGGAGGAAGTGCGGAAGAAGGCTGCAAACCCTTCTTCAACCTCTCTTGCACCCAGAAAAGGACCATGGAAAAAGTTTGGGAACAAGAGTAAGTTTCCAGGAGATAACAATAAGAAGGCAGCAGTAAATAAGCTGCTTTGGAAATGTGAAGGATAATTTTGCTAAAAAAATTATAATAATGGTCAGAAGTCCTATGGAGGACAGCGTGACAATTATAAAACTGGAAGCAACTTTGAGCCTAAGAAGGGACCCGTAGGAGGCTGCTACACTTGTGGTAAAGATCATTACGCAAATCAGTGCCCTTTGAAGAAGGATGATGTGTCAATGACATAAGATACATCTTGCTGCATAGCGGACAAACAAGCTGAAAAGCAAGTGACACCTATAGAAGTTACGGGTAAGTTATTCGGCATACCTGTCACTATTCTTTTTGATACAGGAGCTACTGAATGTTTTATATCTAACAAACTAGCTTCTAAACTTAAAAGAAAAGCTGGAAAAATGGATAAATCTTGGACTGTACAGTATGGTAATAATTCTGTTCATACAGTGAGTATGTGTCTTTTTGGAGCGGTCCTTGACTTACCTAACTTTTCCACGGAAGTTGATCTCTATGTTGCACCTTTGGGATCGTATGACATTGTCATCGGTGTTAATTGGTTAGCTGACCATAAAGCAAAGGTAGATTGCTATGAAAAGAACATAGAATGTTTAGATGATCAGCTGGAATCAGTAGAAATTCAAGGTGTGAAACGAGAAATTACAGTTAGAAAGCTGTCAGCTATGCAGCTTAAAAAGGCTAAGAATAAAGGATGTACCCTTTATGCAGTAAAGATATCTGAATCTTCTGAAGAAGATAGTGATTTCATGAAGCAAATCCCCTTTATTACAAAGTTTCGGGATGTTTTCTGAGGAATTACGGGATTACCACCCAGAGAGAATTTGATTTTCTATTGAAATCAAGCACAGGCTGAACCTATTTCAGGCGCCTTATCGGATGACTACTATTGAGTTAGTCGAGCTAAAGGCTCGATTCAAGAGCTTTTGTCAAAGGATTGATTAGACCAAGTGTTTCACCTTGGGAGCACTGTGATATTTGTGAAAAAGAAGGATGGAACTCTGAGACTGTGTATTGATTATCGGATGTTGAACAAAGCAACAATTAAGAACCGATACCCACTTCCTAGGATCGATGATCTGTTTGATCAAATGCGTGGAGCAGCGGTTTATTCTAAGATAGATCTTCGATCTGGTTATCATCAGCTAAGAATTAAAGAGGAAGATATTCATAAAACGGCTTTCCGAACAAGGTACGGACATTATGAATTCACAGTTCTAGCCTTTGGGTTAACTAATGCACCTGCAGCCTTTATGAATTTAATGAACAATATTTTTCAAGAATACCTGGACAAGTTTGTACTTGTATTCCTGGACGATATTCTCATTTATTCTAAAAGTGTTGAGGAGCACAATGAGCATCTGAAGATAGTTTTGGGAATTTTGAGAAAGAGAAAGCTGTATGGTAAGTTATCCAAATGTTCTTTCTTTGACTCAGAAGTTCACTATTTGGGTCATGTCATAAGCAAAGAAGGAATCGCTGTAGATCCTTCGAAAATAGTGGCGATAACTGAGTGGCCTACACCAAAGAATGTGCATGAAGTAAGAAGCTTCATGGGTCTTGCTGGTTACTATAGAAAATTTGTAAAGGATTTTTCTAAGGTAGCTGCACCAATAACTTCATTGCAGAAGAAGGATAAGAAATTCATGTGGAATGACAAGTGCGAAGCGGCTTTCAAAAGTCTGAAAGACCAGCTGACTTCTGCACCTATATTGGCTGTACCAGACCCTAATGGAAATTTTACAGTGGTAACTGATGCTTCTGGGGAAGGTCTTGGGGGTGTTTTGCTACAAAATGATCAAGTCATTGCTTATGAGAGTAGAAAACTTAAGATTCATGAGCTGAATTATGCCCCTCATGATTTGGAGCTTGCTGCCATTGTTCACGCACTTCAAGTCTGGAGACACTACTTACTAGGGAAACCTTTTGAGTTGAAAACTGATCACTTGGGACTGAAATATATTTTTACTCAGCCCAATCTGAATGCCAGACAAAGAAGGTGGTTAGAATTTCTATCACAATATGACTTTGATATCAGTTATATCAAAGGAAAGGAGAATAGAGTAGCTGATGCTCTAAGTCGTAGGAGGCACATTTCTGCTCTTATAACATTAAGAACTCAGTTTAAAGACGAGGTAAAAGTGCCTCGAGAATCGGATACATATTTTCAGGCAAGTAAGTAAAGCGGCGCTTTTGCAGAACCTAAAGATAAAAGGTATGAAGGTTTTCATTTAGATAATGAAGGAATCTTGCGTTATGAAAATAGGGTATATGTTCCTGTGCTGGATGATTTGAGAAAGAAGTTGTTAGTTGAATTTCATAATTCACCTTTCTCTGGACACCCGGGTATCACAAAAATGTTAGCTGATTTGAAACAGCAATACTTCTGGAAAGGTATGAAAAAGGATGTGATAAATTTTGTGACTCATTGTCTGGAATGTCAGCGGGTGAAAGCAGAGCATATGCATCTGCTTGGATTGTTGTATCCTCATAGCATACCGCATGATACAAATGGCAAGTAATAACCATGGATTTTGTACAAGGACTACCCATGTCCAGGAATAAACATGATGTTATCACGGTAGTTGTAGATAAGCTAACTAAGGTAGCTCATTTCATCGCTTTGGAAATCTAAAGGATGATTCTCCGGTCTAGCCAAGAGGTTCGTACCTAAAATTTTCAGATTGCATGGTGTACACAGGCTGATTATTTCGGCGGGGATCCTAGAATGACGTCGAGGTTTTGGCAAGCGCTTAACGCAGCCCTAGGAGCGAAACTAAACTTCATTCGCATATCATCCAGAAACGGATGGGCAAGGCGAGAGGGTAAATCAAGTGTTGGAGGACATGTTGCGAATGTATTGCATGGATCAACGGTATAAGTGGGAAGAGTATCTCCCATTAGTTGAGTTCGCATACAACAACACTTATCACTCATCTCTTAAGATGGCACCTTTTGAAGCACTTTATGGAAGAAAGTGCGGAACCCTGTAAGTTGGGACAGTGTAGAGGATAGAGTGGTAATTGGACCGAGAGATTCTCACGAGAGATGGAGCAGCAAGTTAAGCTGATTCGTGAGCGATTAAAGGAAGCGGCGGATAGACGAGAAGAGAGCTATCTTTGACCTTAAGCGGGTTGATAGAAAGTTTGAGCTTGGTGATAAGGTTTTTCTGCGTGTTAAACCCGAGAAAGAGTTCTATAACTTTTGGCAAGGCTGCCAAGTTGTCACCACGATATGTGGGACCTTTTGAAATTATCGAGATAATCAATCCACGTAGCTTATCGTTTAGCATTGCCTCTGCTCTATCTCGTATGCATGATGTTTTCCATATTTCTTTGCTTAAAAATACGTTTGAGATCTGTCACATGTTTTAAATTGGAATTCCTTGCGGGTCAGAGACCCGGGAATAATCGTGGTTAAACCCACAAGAGTGCTGAAACTACTTGATTGCATTTAAGGAATCGAGATATTCAGCAATGTAAGGTCGTGGGACCGGTTTAGCGAAAAGAAAGTGCAACTTGGGAAAACACGGAAGAGATGAAAAGCTGCTTTTCCTTCTCTTTTTGCAACGAGAATGAAATCATTGATGAAATACTTTATGAACCAGATTGTTTTTAAGTATTTATGAAAGCCTGATTAAGGCAGACTTTATTCAGGTTGAATAAAAGTGAGGTGACATTGATTTCTGAAACTATTAAATATGGAAGTAAACACATTGTTTGTGTACTAATAAATTGATTGACCGGAAGGTTAAGTTTAATATGTAATTCATCGGGACGATGAATCCTTTTAGGAGGGAAGCATGTAACACCCTGAACTGTTGTTACTTTCTCCTAAGCATTCAAGTGTTGATATGTGATTTCTAGTAAATGGATTGTGTACCTCGATTCGGAAATCATGCTTGATATGTATTAAATTTCTTGCAGATTGCAGATCTTGGTAGTCAAAATATTAATAGACTCTTTTATTTATTTCATCTTGTGACTGAATATTAATCTGATCACGGAATGAAATTATACAGGTATTCATCAATAATATCTAGACTTGGACCAGAGGAATTGATCCAAGTAATGCTTTAATTTTGTGAAGTGATAAAATTATATCCCGAACCTTGAACAGGTTGCAAGGTATGGAAGCATTTGGTAAGCTGGTCAGGAGTATGACTCAGGCTGATCTTGAGAAATGAAACGGTTCCCGATATCTGGTATATCTGGAAGGTCTCGATTAAAGACCAGGTAATAATTCATTGACATACATTACGTAATAAGAACAGGAGTGGCTCTGTTCTAGAAAGTATGATGCGAGTCTCTCAGAGTTTTCGGGAGAAGGACCAAACCAGAATTACTAAGGGTTAGTAACCTAAAACAATAACCTAACCTAGGGGTTAGATTATTGTTAGTCTAACCTAGACCTAGGCTATGTGTTATGATCCTAAAATAATAACTAAGTGCAAAATGGTTAGCATGGTTCTTACCCTAAAACTCTAACCTAAGATACTAACCTAGCTAACTAAGAGTTTATGGGAAGGGGCCTTTGAAGGGTGGCGAACCATGGGCGCTATTCTCTATGGCAATAAATGGGAAGGATAAGGATGAGGGACAGGCAGATGGCGGAGGCTTAGGCGGCGGCTAACCTTGGCAGACTTGGCAATTACTAAGTTTTGAAATGAACTTGAGATTTTGATGGACTGTCGCCAATTTTGGCGGTCGGTGGGAGTAGAGATTAGGCGGGAAAATTGGTTTAATGGCATTTATTGTTTAGGGAGTCGAGCCCGGAGCTCGCGAAACGGCATGCAAACGAGAAGTTGGAAGGTTTGTTTGGTGTATCGCGATTTTCGGTCTACTCTCTCTCTCTCTGCTAGTTTACTGGTTCTTCGCACTTTGATTCTCTTTGAGTTGCATGGCGAGAATGAATTTCTCTGGCTCTTTTCTCTGCCATGGAGGATATATTGTAAACGGGACAGCGAAATTTTGTTGGTCGCTGTATTTGGGAAAAAGAAAAGGAAGTTTGAGCTCTTCCTGTTGTCTTCTTCGGAAATTCGATCAAAATACAGGCATGTTAGGCCCTATCCTTTAAATATTTTCTTTGTCTTTCAAATGTCTTCATTAAAACAACTCTGTTCATTTGTTTGTGAAGATTAGATAAATTTTCTATGAAGATTTAGTTGATTTTGGCTCTGTATCTCTTAAGTTCGATTTTTGGCAATTTCCGCTTGTTGGGTGTTTGTTGAAATCGAACTTCAACTCTTTTGTTGTGTATTCCTTCGGTTTAAATATGAGAGATTTATATTTATAAAGGTTTGAATGCTCGGCTTTGTTTGGCGAGCCCCGTCGAATATACTTGTGAAGGGTATAGATCAACATGTTTCTTTATCGACTTTTGATCGTCAATCTTTGTTGTGAGACAGTAGGGAATAATCTTGGTGTACCATTTGATTGTTACGTTTTGAAGATTTTGAAGCTCTGTCATGGTTTTGTTAACAGCGATTAATGATACTTTGTGGGTTTCATTGTTTTCTAATTTACGGCTTGAATGGCAATAGGTTACCGTAGTCTTTAACGACTCGGAAGTGTTTTCCTTAGTCTTTAACGGGATTATTGCTGAGTGGATTTCATGATTGAATCGGATTTGAATCGTTTATAGTAATCTCTTGTTGTGAATGTAGATTCATCTTGAGTTTTGTTATTATATTGTCGTGGAAGCCTTGTGGAAAAGACAGGTTTTGTGCTCTTTGTTATTGTAGTAAATGCGAGTATTGACTTTTGTGGATGTATTGCCTTTCCTTGTGAAAATTGTTCGAAGGTTTGAAGCATTTCGATTTATTTCATTGTTTTGGAATGAGTATATTGATTTGCTTATACTTGTTTCATTCGGAATGTTTGTCTTGAATGGCATGGAAGGATTTATCAATTAATTCTATTTTATCTTGTTGTTGGGTTTGTGATTATGGCGCAAATCCGTTATCGATATGTAGTGTGAATTAGTGGATTTATTAGGATTGAATTCGAGCATTGTGAGGAGGCGTTTGATGTTCTATTTCTATTTTAGTCCTTTGTTCAAGTTAAAATGTGTATATATAGTTGTTAAGTGTTGATCCGGTGACTTGAAGGGAAAATCATCTTGAAGACCTCTGTATTTTCTTGGAGTACTTTGTGTTGCATGTTGCTTTGGTGGTACAGATTCCTTAGGTGATCAACTACATATTGACTGTTCTTTTTGTGCTAAATTATTGGCGAGTACGATCGGGTTTCTTGGTTGAAATAAGAGCTTGATTGTTTGTCGATTTTTATATGCGTCATTGATGGCTGTTTTTCGTGTTACAGCCTGTTTGGGTGAGTTGCACTAGGGATTTGCATGCACCAAGTTAGGGATCGATTGATGGTGTTCCTTTCCGTTTGTTCGATCCGATGGTAGATGAAAGTATAAGTATGCTAAGTTCCTTTCTGTTTGTTCGATTCGATTGATTGAACATGAATTGGAATCAATGTGTGGTCATCATAGCATAGTTTCTCGGAAACCTTAAAAGGCTTAATGTTATAGAGTTGTTGATTACAGCAATACGCTTGAAGTTCTTGATTTCGAACTTGGTTGAAAGCCTTCTTGTGTTTAGGAGAAACTAGTTTTGGACATCGGTGATTTATGGATAGTTGATGTGTTAGTTCTTTGTCTAGAGAGTTTGCCGTTTCTATTTTCTTGATTTAGAACAGCGATCTTGATTTCGGCTTGTCTAAATTGTTCATTTATATCTTTGGTTGAATGTTTTCATAAGTGAAGGCGGTTCGGTGATGAACTTAATGTAAAAGGAAGTATGAATGGATTGATTCTTTCTCTTCCTTTATTCCAATTTATTGATGTTTGTTTATCGGTTGGAAATTAATTTGGTAACGTTTTGGTAGGATTCCAAATTGTTATGTTATTTCCTTTTTGGAAGAATGAAACAATCTGACCAATGTCGTGATTTGGATTCAATGATTGTTTATATGCATTCGTTCTTGTTTCTTTAATATTTGATGAAATATTAGAAAGTGTTTAAGACTATTCTGTAACAATGATAGAGTTACATGTTTGTAATCATTTTGTATTACAAGGACATAGTCTGAATATGTTTTCTTATTTGGATATTTGATCTCATTTAAACAGGGTGTTTAATGGAAACAATTGATGGATTGCAATTGTTTTAAAAGTTGGTGCTTATCATGCTCAGTTCATTGAACTGACTCATGTTGACTATTTTTGCAGATGGTTGCCGTAAGAGGTAAAACAATGCAGATCTGGCAGTCTGATCAGATAGTTTATTTGATTTATAAAGAATTACAGCTTGAGTTTATAGATGTACTATATGAGAAAAGATGTTTCTTTTCCGTTAGCATTATATCAAATATCTTTGTTGCATATATGTAATTGTATGAGTTTTGAAAGGAATGAAAATAAGCGTTTGATACTTATGTGTTGTATTCTATTATGAAGGATGAGCTTCTTCGGTCTATGTAACGAAGAGGCATACTTATCTTTGTATATTATGGATGCTTTTGTGATTGACAATGAAAGCTTGTAAGTAATTAGACTAAATTCTTATGAGTATTTAGTAGTTCTAATTTGTTCTAGATAAGCAATATTGTAATTTAATTATTGTCTCTCTAGAAGATAGGTTAAAAATTGAGCCTAAAAGATAACGCTAAACAGTTGGATTGAATTACTAATCCCTAGTCCTAAGTATAATAGGACAATAGTAGATTGGATTCTTAATCATTCATAGCTTTAAAATGAAAAGTATGATATGAATTCGATTAAGAGAACTCGATCGGCAATCAATGGAGTTTCGGTGGCAATCTCAAGCATAGGTTATGAGATATTATGCAGAATCATTGCTTAGAATCGATGTATTCTAATGACTCCTTGATAGAAACTAGACCTTAATACCTCTACCAAGTAATGGATTAATAGAGGAGGGTCGTCTTAAGAAAATGAATCCAGGGATTTGGAAAGGCTAACCTTAGGGGAAAGGTCTTAAAAAAAAAAAAAGTAATTTAAACTCTAGTGCGTAACGCTTGTTTTGGGTAGATCTTCTCGAGGCGGATCTAAAGGTTGACGGCATAAAGTCGACTGCAGGGCTGTACCTCCGAGAAGATTAGGATCTTCTCGAAGTTACAACAATGCAGGTGACTTATGGCGACACCCCTTGCATTGATCGTTGAGATTTACACTTGATTTCGCACGAGTTACCCTGGGACCGATTAAGAACGTGGTCATGTTATGTGACTGCCTCGGAGATTTGGGGTGTCATGACACACTGGTTGAACTGCAAGGTTGAACCAGTATGTCATCATATCCTAACCTCGTGGCATCCATATAACATTATCACCTTGTTAATCTGCCTCCGAGTGATTGATTGTGGAAGGAAGGGTTGACGATGTCGGTATAAGACATTCTATATAACATATGAATGGGGTGAAGGGCGTATTCAGTTGTGAGTATGCCGTTAAGGAATACGAGACATGAAACAATATGTTTCAAATCTTTGGCCAAAGTATCGCAAGGCTGCTGATTGCGTTGTCTGATTCACCTAGTCTAAGGGATGAGATGCCGATGAATAATGGTACTTGATTATTCAGTTAGATTCCTTGACGAGCATTACGAATTCCCAGTTAGGAAGAGAACCGCAAGAGTGATGTGTTAAATAAAAACACCGACTCTTATTACTCATGAATAGATCGGTAGATTACAGAGTCATGGAATGAATAGATCGGAAGTACTCCGAGTCATTACATGTGCATATGGTTGCTTGTTATATGAATGGTTATTTGAATTGTGAGTTCTAAATTATGTATTTAGAACAGTGTATGCAATTATCAACAAAAAAAAAAAATTCTCTTGTTCTAAAGTTAAAAATGAGGATGTTACACCAATAGTCTTCTATGTTTGCCTTGTGCTTATATCTTGCTCCTAGGGCTTTTTCCATGGATCCTTTAATATCGAATTGAGCCCTGCTTGTGAAAGGATGTATAGTTATGAGAGAAAATTCTTTTTCCATAAGCTCTGCCTGTGGGAATTTGGACATTTGTATTCCCCAATCTGAATTGGGAAATGAATACCTCCTTTGCATTTATCCACCAGTAGGCAATGGATTTTGAAAAGCTGACGTGAAAGTTCCATCAATGTTATTTTATCACTAACATATTTAGGAAGTTTGTAAGGAGCTCCCACAAATCCATCAACTTGTATATAGGAGTAAGAGGGAAACTAGATAAACCAAGTTCCCCATTGTTTTATCACCGCCTTGGCATCTTCTGAAAATCTTTCCTCTGGGTTTCTCCTTAGTGACCGGATTATATAGAATAGGAAAGCATCATTTACCCTTTGGAAATGGTGAGAACCATTCTTGAACTCCAACTTGTGGGTAAAAGTGAAAAACACTATTCTTGCCAGGACCCATTGTACCTCTAGTTGTTAGCCCTGAAAATATCCTCTTCTTTCTAGCATAAATCAAATAAGAGGTCATATAAAAATGACCTGTCATCCTTACCTCAATCAATTGCTTATGGAGAGTATTGCTAACAATACTTGCCCAATCAATAAACATCTTTGCATCAAGAATGATACAAATGAACTTGTACATCCAAGGATGAAAATTTCTGGCAGAAGGAAGACCAAAAACCCTGCTGAGGAGAGTAATCATATCCCCTATTTCTTCATGAAATTCTACCCGAAACAACTCTTTGGGAATTCTTGAAGTGTGAGTTTTTGGTTTGACCAACCAGTTTTTACTAACCATCTTCGACCATCTCAAAGGATTTTCATCCCAAAACTGTTGTGTCGATTCTTGCGTGATGTCAACATTTTCTTCATGGAGTGGCACTCTTAACAAATCTTCCATATGATCTGGAGAATTGAGCAGGAAAGGTTCATTTCTGTCATTAAAAATTCCCCGACGCTCAAGGTCATAATGTTCAACACAAGCTAGGACAAATTTAGGGCATTGTATGGCAACGGAAATGTTGCTGCTTGAGGTAAGCCGCAACGATAAAGCCTTTTTGAGAAAACAGTCCTCCCTTCCCGTCTTACCCTGTCACAGAACTGAACCATATCTACGTGACCCATATCGGTATCCAAAATATTATCATATGTTGAATTTAAAGACGATGTTGGAACTAATCCTTGGTATGCATATTTTAGTGCCGACTTATTGGAACGTTCACCCATTATGAATTTTTTTTTAAACACTGGAAAGCAAAAAAAAACCAAGACACTAGAAAGGTGTCGGGTCTAAGTCTTTGGACCACCGTTGCTACAAGAATAATACGACTCTTTCTATTATTTATATATATATATATATATATATATATTATATTAAAAAAGAGATTTAGCGAATGCCGAATTCAAAATGACCATACAAAAATATCAAGGCAAAGCTCAAATCACCATCCGAAAAATAATACAATTTTAGATCATTTTTACACTTCCAGCAACACTTTGAATCTTCTAAACTCCTTATTATTATTATTTTTAAATGTTCACTGTGTGCGTGAGTATCTCCTTCCACCTTTGACGTGAGAAAACCATTGTCTCCTCAGCATGCGTAGCACCATGAATATCTCCTTTTTAAAATAATAAATAATAAAAGAAATTATGAGTGAACCTGCGTTGGACTTCACCACATTGAGCATGCGTGAGCTTCTGTTTTGGTTTGTGTTTTAAACTTAATCCTCCTTCCATTGCATGCGTGAATTTCTTTCATTCAACCTCCATTGATCTTATTCCTCTTGAGCGGTGTATTATTTTCCTTGAATCGAATTTGCGTGGAAGTTTTATTTTGTTCACTTATGCATGCGTGGGTAAAACAAGTCAAATTTCTCCTCCTTCAAAGTATCGTGAACTTTTAAGAATGTTGTTTTATCCTTTACGCAAGCTGCGTGGAAGTTAAGACAAACTTCATCCCTCCTTCCAAGCATGCGTGGACATTATCCTTGGCTGCTGCGTGGGAGTTTGCAATGAAACAACTCAGAAAGACAACTTCATCACGTGGGCCTTCACTTGCAACGGATGAGATTTCAATTCAATCTAACTATTTATTTGGTCTTATTCCTTCTCTCCAAGCATGGCGTGTAAACTTCTTTTTACCTTCTTCCTCACCTGCGTGGATCTTCCCTTGCTGCATGGAAGTTGCGAGAAAAAGCGAAATGAGAGAGCTTGGTTATCGACGGATGTCCGCACTTTGTGCGTGGAAACTATCCTTGGGCTGCGTGGAAAGATTGTTCTCTCCTTACACGTAGGGTGCGTGAAGGATCTTGGTGCTTCTAGGCTGCTTTGCACAAATCAACAACAAACAAAAACAAACTAACAACTATGTGGAATTTCACCTTCTTTGTTGCATACGGGATTTGTTTGGGATTCCAGATCAACCTTTGCACGTGCATGAAATTGCCTTCACCTTTGCAAGCGTGGATCTCAGAAATTTCTTGCTATTGCTTCCCTCCAATGGAGACAACTACCTAAAACTCTCAAGGTTGCCTGGCTCTAGCTAATGCTCGTGCCAGGTTTCCGTGTGAAAGCCGGGTAGTGTCTGTAGAATAAGTTTTTCCTTCTAAGCGAAAAGAAAACCAAGACACTGGAAAGGTGTCGGGTCTAAGTCTCTGGACCACCGTTGCCGCAAGAATAATATGACTCTTTCTATTATTTATATATATATATATATTAAAAAGAGATTTAGCGAATGCTGAATTCAAAATGACCATACAACAATATTGAGGCAAAGCTCAAATCACCATCCAAAAATAATACAATTTTAGATCATTTTTACACTTCCAGCAACGCGTTGAATCTTCGAAGCTCCTTATTATTATTATTTTTAAATGTTCACTGTGTGCGTGAGTATCTCCTTCCACCTTTGACGTGAGAAAACTATTGTCTCCTCAGCATGCGTAGCACCATGAATATCTCCTTTTTAAAATAATAAATACTAAAAGAAATTATGAGTGAACCTGCGTTGGACTTCACCACATTGAGCATGCGTGAGCTTCTATTTTGGTTTGTGTTTTAAACTTAATCCTCCTTCCATTGCATGCGTGGATTTCTTTCCTTCAACCTCCACTGATCTTATTCCTCTTGAGCAGTGTATTATTTTCCTTGAACTGGACTGCGTGGAAGTTTTATTTTGTTCACTTATGCATGCGTGGGTAAAACAGGTCAAATTTCTCCTCCTTCAAAGCATGCGTGAACTTTTAAGAATGTTGTTTTATCCTTTCTGCAAGCTGCGTGGAAGTTAAGACAGACTTCATCCCTCCTTCCAAGCATGCATCGACATTATCCTTGGCTGCTGCGTGGGAGTTTGCAATGAAACAACTCAGAAAGACAAATTCATCACATGGGCCTTCACTTCCAGCGAATGAGATTTCAATTCAATCTGACTATTTATTTGGTCTTATTCCTTCTCTCCGAGCATGGCGTGTAAACTTCCTTTTACCTTCTTCCTCACCTGCGTGGATCTTCCTAACTGCTGCATGGAAGTTGCGAGAAAAACGAAATGAGAGAGCTTGGTTATTGACAGATGTCTCCTCTGGTGCGTGGAAACTATCCTTGGGCCTGCATGGAAATATTGTTCTCTGCTTATGCGGGTGCGTGAAGGATCTTGACTGGCTTCTAGCTGCTGCACAAATCAACAACAAACAAAAACAAACTAACAGCTATGTGGAATTTCACCTTCTTTGTTGCATACGGGATTTGTTTGGGATTCCAGATCAACCTTTGCACGTGCATGAAATTGCCTTCACCTTTGTAAGCGTGGATCTCGAAATTTCTTGCTATTGCTTCCCTCCATGGAGACAACTACCTAAAACTCTCAAGGTTGCCTGGCTCTAGCTAATGCCCGTGCCAGGTTTCCGTGTGAAAGCCGGGTAGTGTCTATAGAATAAGTTTTTCCTTCTTTTGGCTCTAGATGTCTGCAATATCTCCTTGTTTCTCCTTCTTCCCAATTTCCTCTGCTTATGCAACCTCTTGTAACCGTCTCCTCATCAATTCCCGGATAATAGAAGCAAAATTAAAATTGTCTACGGAAATTGGAAGCGGAAGAAAAATTGCCCCGGCACTTGCTCACAACAGTTATGACAATTAATAAAAAGAAGAAAAGTTCTCCCAAGTTTGTCGAACAACTTCCATGAGTATTAAATTAATATTTATTAATTAAAAACCCATAAAATTTAATAAATATTAATTTTATTAAATTTCAGGATGAATATTAATTAAATAATTAAAACACGGTTTGTGGCGTAACAGGAGAATGGCTTATTCAAAATGAATGAAACGAAAGCCAGAATGACCATGAGAATAAGACGATGGCGATGAAGGATAAAAATTACGTGAAAGAACACTTTGAAATTTATATATATATACACATATACATATATATTTTTTTAATTTTGTTAAGTCAAAATTGGCTGATAACACTGAGACCAAGTGAAGAGAACTTCTAGTGTCTTCATGAGGTCGGTCTTGAGAGCCTACGTGGAGATGGAAAAATACTTTTTTTTTATTAAGGTCAGTCTTCTTGGAGCCTACATTGAAGATAAAGGTGGGAGAACAATCCTAAGGAGGTCGGCCATCCTTTTGTTCTTCTAATTACTAATTGGCACCACAAGAGGATATAAAGGTGGATCGAATGGTTTGAGGAGGTTATGCTGATTTTGATATTGATTTCTCTTGGAGGTGGAGCTAGTAGCTTCTCTTTAATATCCTTTGAGGACGAAACCCTTCAAAGGACACCTATTGAGGACGAAAAACCTTCAATAGGATCACACTAGGGGACAAAAACCCTCTTGTGTGCAAGGGTGATCTCACATGGAGGTCACATTGGAACTTCAAAGTGATTTTATGCAGTTGTTCTTCATTTCCAGCCCTAGGCGACTTGCTTGAGGGTTGAGTTTGGTGCCTTCTAGGGCACAATTTAGTATTTTGAGTTGATATTCTTGTTCTTCATATTTTATAAGGCTGGAATCTACATTTTGGTGATTTTTGGAGAAGTTTATCTATTATTTCCAGCCCTTGGTTTTGGTTGTATTGTTGCTGCCATAAAATTAATTACAGTTGGGTGTGATCACTTACTTTCTCTATTATTTTGATATAAATTGGATTGATAAATATTGTTGTGGTTGAATTAATTATTTGGAAGCATTCTCAGCTCTTTTGCATGGTTGTATGTTGATGTGAAGTCCCTATACAGTTCGCTGCCCTAGGAAATAAAAATCAGGTTCATTGCTAGGGCTAAGTGGTGATATTGTTGGCTGTCATATGAATTCCTTTGCTGCCATAAATATTCAGATCACTCTTGGTTGCTAATGGCATTTTCAGTTTGCTCCTCTAGGGTTTGAAGTGATTGACAGGTGGCTGTAATAAAAATCAGAAGTTGTGATTGGGGTTTGAGTCCAAACCCTTGTTTTCTGTTTGATGCCCTAGAAGGGACATTACACCTTCCATCTTTGACCACTTTACATTCCAACCAAATACCTTATAACCATCAACTCCAAGAAATCTTCAAATAATTGAAGAACATATCCCACCAAGGGTATGTTCTTGTGCATTTAGATATACACACCATCTCACATCATTACTACTTGCACTTTCTTCTTGTCACAATTTCCCTATATCTTACCTTTACTTTTCAGCATTTACTACCTACACTCCTATGTTACATCCTCAAACACATTGGTCCGAATATTTTGGTAACCCCTTTAAATCCTCTATTTTAGCTCAAGCCAATTAGTCCGAATGTTTCGCTACCATTTTACATCATTTATTTTAGCACGAGCCGGTTTGTCCAAATTTTTCTACTCCTTCACATCCTATAAGTTAGCACAGGTTAGTCAAGTACAAATCTTTCAACTACTTCCTAAAATCATATATTACCTTATTTACACAAGCTAGTTAGAACAAATGTTTCTACTACACCTTAAATATCTTACATAATCTATTTTAGCACATGTCGGTTAGTCTGAATATTTCGGCTAGCCCTTAAAATCCTTTATTTTAGCAGATGTCAGCTAGTCTGAATGTTTTGGCTACCCCATAAACTTCACTATTTAGCACAGCTTGATTAGTCTCGCATGTTTCGGCTACCACCTCAAATCCTCTATTCAAGCAAAGATCGGTTAGTTTGAATGTTTTGACTACCCCTTTACATCCTCTATTTTAGCACAAGTCGGTTAGTTCAAATGTTTCGACTACCCCTTTACATCATCTATATTAACACAAGCCAATTAGTATAAATTTTTCAGCTACCCCTTAAAAATCCTACATAATCTTATTTTGCACAGCCGGTTAGTCCGCACGCGTTTTAACTACCCCCTTTACATCCTAATTCTATGATTTACGGACTCCATGTAATATCTTATACCCTTGGGTTTATATGGCCATTGTTCTCTTCCTTGAGTCACTTTGGTAGTTTACTTTATGGTTATGTTTTATAATTTCCTTGCGATATCTTTTGGGTTTTATTTCTTCCATTTATTTCTTCCTTGATCTCTTGGTATGTTATTTACCCATTTTATGATCTTATCTTCTGCTTGGATATTGTCACTCTTTTTGCTTGTGTTAGACCTATCATTGGTTAACACTTTTATCTCTTGGCATCTCTAGCGATCTACAATCCCTACACTACCTAGTTCGTCTCTTTTAGCCTTCATCCCATATGAAATAAAAGTTATATCTTCTTATGCTGAACTATCAACTTTATCCATCATTGTATAACACTTTTCTCCTTGCAGCCTCATGCTCTTCGTTCCCTCTATCTCCGGTTTGACACCACCCCCCCCACCACTCCCTATCCTAGTCTCCCGACACTACCTTCCATTTTGACAAAGGGGACCCTGACACCTTCTCCTCCCATATTCGGGCCCTTCTCCCTTGAGTAATCCCGATTCTCTTCCATGGATAATGCCATTGCCGGGGACTCCCGACTGTCCTCCACCATTTGGGAGGCTGCCCTTCTTTCTTTTCCTAGCTCTACTCGTTCCCCCTCCACTTCCCACCACCAAAAGGCTTGCCCCATGAATAAGTGGTATGACGACGAGTGCAAATCCCTCCACCGCCAATTACGACATGCTTTTCACCTAGGCCCACCCCTCGTATCACACCTTGAAAACCTCTTACCGACACCTCCTTCGCCGAAAAAACACCTTTTCATCTCCCAGCGCAAATGAGCTCTTTGTGCTTCCCTCCGGTACTCTCCTAAACTTTTTTGGTGCAGCATTTTCCCTCACACTTCCCCTCTTCACGTTGATCTTAGCCCTGAGCCATGCTCTCCCACACTTCCAATCTTTATGATATCCCTGGCCAACCTCATATTCAAGTTGATAAGCCCCCTTCCTCTTGTCACCTATTTACCTCCAGGAAAATCAAAGAGGCTATCAAAATGATGAATAACAACAGATCAACAGATGAAGAGGGGTTTCAAGCAGAATTTTTCAAGTATGGGATGGGGTTCTTGGCAGCTATTTGGCTGACCTCTTTAATCATGTTGTGTGCTCGGGTTTTCCGCCAACATGGTCACATCATACCATTCACCCGATCCACAAGTTGGGCCCTAGTTCAGATCCCAATAACTACAGGACTATTATGGTGGGTCACACTTTCTCCAAACTTTACGCTATTGTCCTCCATATGCAACTTTCCGAGGAGTTGGAACAAAGACGCCTTAGAGCTAGGGGGCAAGCAGGGTTTCGCCCTACTCACCAGACTATTGATCACATCTTCACTCTCAGGGCTATCATCGAGGAGGCACGCCACCACTCGTCGAAAGTTTACTATTGCTTTGTAGACTTAAGGCATTTATTATGTTCCGTGTGCGGCATTTTTCTAGCGACTCGAGGACATCGGCATTTCGAAACCCTTCTCACGACCATCATGCGTCTTTATGAGATAGTTTTGGGTCACCTCCACACGGCACACAGGGAATCAGATTTCATCAAGTAATACCATTGGGGTCAAGCAGGCTGTCCTCTATCCCCGACTCTCTTTGGTATATATATCGACGAGCTCGAGTCCTTCCTCCATGAACACATACAAGACAGCGATGGGTGTCTTCTTCACCAAGTTTTGATTTACATTCTTTTGTTTGCGGATGATGTGATCCTCTTAACTTCTTCTCCCGAGGGTCTCGCAGACAGGTTGGATGCCCTTTCTCTGTTACATGACCTCAGACGGTTGACAATTAACTTGGGTAAAACCAAGGTTATGATCTTCAATGGTTTGAAAACCTCTCACCTCCACTTTTTCTTCAGGGGTGAGGAGATAGAGATCACCAATGCTTATACATACTTGGGAGTTTAGTTTTCAAGCCCACGGTTCAATTTGAGACAAGCCCTTCTGCCCAGAGTCAATAAGGGTTATGGTTCCTTAGCCCTCCTCGAGAGACAGTGCTTTCGCCATCATTTCCAGGATGTCTCCTCCAAAATGTCCCTCATGGAATCTCTCATTAGGCCCATTGTCCTTTACGGATCTGTTGCTTGGGGGCCTTCCTTACTCGAGATTGATGGGCTTGAGCGAGAGAATCTAAACCCTTCTCCTTCGTTGGTTTATCTGATTGCAAGAAAATTGTCCCTCATCACATTATTCTAGCCGAGTTTGGTGCTCATCCTTTCAGATTGGAGGCTATGTTTGATATGATCTCTTTCTGCACCGCATCGGGGCTTTGTCGATTCCGTCGAGGGGGAATAGGTACCGTTCTGGCTTACTATTCTTCGAGGCTATTGCCCGCTCGGACAGCCCCGCCATGGTCGTTGTTGGTTTGCGGAGGTTTCTGACCTTTTGGGAACAATTGGTATTCAAATGGATCATCTCCCTCCTTTTCAGTACTCCTTAGATGCACCGCACCACCTCCTTCCCACTAGACCCTTGGCTTTGAACAAGGGCCATTAGGGAGGATATCTATAGATGTTTCATCCTTACCACATGGGCGAAACCCGGGGGTCTTCGCCCCAAGATGGCCTTTTACGCCAAACACTTTATGGAGATGAGCGATGGCCTCATTATTCGTCCACAATATACTCGCCATCACTGGACGCATGCGCTCTGCATCGCTCTCGGCCAGATCAGAGTTGGTTCCCATAGACTCCGGTGCGAGACAAACCACCACCTTGATCGTTCTGACGGATCTGCCTTCTATGCAATCTCTAAGAGCCCGAGATAGAGATGCACTTTATTTTCAGATGCCCCACATACTATGCTATCAAAGGGAGGTTTCACTGTCTCTTCAAAGGGGCACAGACTCTTTTGGACTTCTTTAAATATGAGGACCAAAAATGTCTTGCTTTATACATTCAGGAGACCATGAGGCTTCATGAACACACTCTTCAGCTTCATCTCAGACCAGATTCTACCCAGCTAGTCACTTCCTACTTCACTGTGCTTCCTTTAATGAGAGGCACCAAGCGCCAATGGGCCAGCTCCACACCTGACTCCAGATCGGTTCACCCCCAGGGTAACACTCATAGTTCACCGAACCGTCATCTTCATGTCGGTACCAAGCCCAATACTAGGCGATAGACGAGACCCACCAGATCTTCTAGTACAACACGATAGCTAGCGGATCTCGAGACGGCACTTGCACTTGCGCTGACTGTCGCCTCCTCGTCTAGTCGTCTCTCCATACAAAATTTCCTCCAGTCGGCCTTGAATGTCAAGGGCGCTGGTTCCACCATCCCGTGATGGATGCTCTTCCCTCCTTCGCTTTGGCCTTCTTTCTTTTCTTTTCTCTTCTTCTTCTCGCTTGCTGGCCCACCCCTAGTTTGGGTGTTGTGGTTGTTTTCTCCATGGGTGTTGCCTTCTCAGGCCCTTTGTATTTTCTTTGCTTTGCTCATTCTCGGGACCGTTTGGTCCCTCGCTTTGTATTTGTGCTCATTGGCTTTCTTAGTCCCATTGACCTACTCATGTGGTCATTTGTTGGTCATTAATATATTTATCTTATCTTACCTCACTTATCCCACATCTTCTTGAGGCACACCTAGTTCGGATATGAGATCTCATTATTTCCTTAGGGTAGGTCTAAATATATGCCATGTCCCCTTTTCGAATAAAGTAAAATAAATTAATAATATAACATAAGTGTCGAAAAAGTAACTTTATAAAAGACACTTATGTTTTATTATTATAAAAAGTAACTTTTTGATAAAGCAAGTCAATGCTAAAATAGAAAATAAGAAAGTCACTTTAAAAATTAAAGTGCAAATATCCCACATGGAGCGCCCCACTTGGAAAAGGGAGACAAAAGATTATAAAAGGAAGTGAGGGGAGGGTTCATGGATATCTTTTGGCCATAATCTAATGTTACATTGAGTGTTTGAGTTGTTGCTCCAACTTCTTCTACAATGAGGACAAAACCCTCCATCTTCCGGTTTCCGATTTGAGGACGAAAACCCTCAAGGTCACTTGTGGTGATCTCATCCAAAGATTGCATCTGCACTTCAATCAGCGATCTGCAGTGTTAGATCAGTTTTATCATCAACTAGGGCACGTTTTTGGCATCAACTAGCAACTAGGGCACATTCTTGGGCATTTTCAGGGGTTGTTTGCAGTCATGAATCAGTCACAACAGCTAGGGCATCATTTACTGCAGCTAGGGCATCATTTACTGCAGCTAGGGCATCATTTTAGGGTCTGTTTTCCAATAGTTTTTACAGTTGTATTTAAAAAATCTGTATATTTACCTAGGGTTTGCTACAAAAATCCATATTTCATTAATTCTGCCCTAGAGGGGACATTTCAGTGGAAAAAATCTAATTTTAGTGTTATTTGGTACGATTGTTATTGTATTTGGGAAATATGTATTTTTCAAGGGTTAGAATTTATTTCAATCATTTTCCAGCAATATTTTATTTCTGCAGTTAGGGTTTTACAAAAATTTAGGTCTTATTATTTCTGCCCTAAAGGGGACATTCAGATGTAATGTCCCATTTTCTCAAAATAAGTCACTTTGGATTAATTTATGTTGTTATAAAAACGATTTATGTGCATGGGTGAAAAAGTGACATTATAATAAAGTGATTTCATAATGACAAATTAGAAAGCGACTTTTAAGAAGGCACTTATGTTATTTTATAAAAATAAAACGACTTTTCCATAAAGTAAGTCAACATTAAAATAGAAACGGGAAAGTTGTTTTTGCAACTATTTGATCGTGGAACGTGACAGGAAAAGTTATAAAAGAACGTGAGGGGGTCACTTCGAGAACATATTTGGTCATTATCATAAATTTCATGAAGAGTTTGAGTTGCTGCTCCAACCTTTGTATTCGAGCACAGAAACTCTCTTGTGTATTCCGCTAATTGAGGATAAAAACCCTCATTGGGATTTAGATTTTGGGGACGAAAACCCTCAATCTCTCCTTGGTGATCTCACACAAAGATCACATATGAACTAAAGATCAAATTTTCAGAGTTAAAGACCAAATTTTCATAGCTACGGCACAATTTTAGGGTGATTTCAGAGATTGGCAGCTAGGGCATCATGTGCAGATCATATTTTCAGTATTTTCTATAGTGGGCAGCCCCTATCAGTTGGAATCGAATTTGGGAACATCTTTGGAGACATTTGTAGCTATTTCTAGGGCTGTCTACACCCTTTAGGGTTTCAGACCTGTGTTTAGGGCATCATCCGTGGGCAGATTTCTTCAATCCCGGGTTGCATACACGTCATTTGGCCTCTTCATGCCATTTGGGGTGTCATTTATCAAAAAAATTGTTGTAATCATACGCAGGTATTTTTCGTGTTTTGTGGTCTGAAATATAATAGAAATAAATTCAATTCTTGGTTGTAAAAATTATTTTTCATCATATTCATGTGCCAAGAGGTTTTCTAAAGGCTTTGCCCCTTGTGGGTATCTCTAATTGTTGGTTTTCTTAAGTAAAAGCAAGAAATCAGACTGCTGTACTTTTTTATTGATAAGGGTTTGAATAAAAATCAGTTTGTTGCATATTTGGTATAAGGGTTTGTTGGAAAACCCAAACTGTCTTTATTTGTCTAGGAAAGGGACATTACAAGGTACCTAAGCATCATGGTATCTAAGTTCTCCCTTGTAGTAATAGGTGTAAGACCTCTTGTGTTAGTCATCTTTTACACCCATTTGATTAACCTTTTGAATTCATACGTAGGAGGAATGGTAATGAGTCAAAAGAAAAGATTAAAATCCATATCATCAAATAAAAATCAAACAAAAGGCACCAAAAAGGAATTACCACAATAAAAAAAAGCTAATCACAAACAAACAAAAATGTGCTATAATCATTTGGCAAATCCCCTATCCTAGTTGAAATCTCAAACTCCACAATTGGCCTCATTACAAAGCTTGAGGTCTTTTGGGGTGCAACAAATTTTTCTAAATGAGACAGTGTCGTCTCATATCTATCATTCAATTCCCCTATTTTTTCATGTTAGTACCTAATCTTTGTAGTAGGCCTATAGCTCCTTAAGTGAGGTCACAAGGAATAGCAAAAATCGTTGTGGGAAGGTAGGATACAACATTTACTATCATAGTATCTCTTACCTGACTCGAGATATATCTTTATATTGCACCGATTCGCCTAAGCTAGATCCACCTACTTTGGGTTCCTTCTCACATAGATGACAAAAAACATTAACATACCCTTACAATTAGAGTGTCTCATCTCCGTTAAGGAAATTGTATAGCCATCATGGTGGCTCACTTTTCTTCTTTCATTATCACTCCCTTTTATTTTGTTTGATGGATATTATCGATAGTTGACCAAGAGTTCACACCTTTGACATCCCAATATCTCACTTCATACTACTATTTATTTTATGACCCTAGCGCCCTTGTCGTAGATTTGTAAATATGATTGTAAGAACTTTGGGCCTTCCTTACAAATATATCTGTAATGTCCCTAATGAGACAATTTATGCCCCCAAAAGGAACAGCCACAAATTTGATTTATAACAGCAACTAAAAGATATATTTTTGATGAAAAACAATGCAGATCTGAATTTCTTTAGAAAAATGCGACTTGCTCTAAGGATGGTTGGCCCATAAAATTGATGTAAAATCACTCAAAACTTTGCCTAAACTGCTTAGAGATTATTATAAAGGCATGAACACTGAAAATATAAATTTTTACCCAAGAAGAAGAGTTGTATTTTTATTCAAAGTCTGCAGAAATCAGCTTACAGACATGGCTGGAAAAAATGTTTCCAAAGCCCAAATCAGATGCAAATAGGCTGGAATTGACCTCTAAAAATATGGCAATGACGATAGAACTCAAATCTGGAACAGTCATGCCCTAGGTAGCTCAGGATCCTCCCACAAGTGGGTCGCTCCACTAGGAAACTGCTGGAAATGCACCCCAAAAATCAGCTACAACACTTCTTCTTCAAACCCTAGTTGGATGTAACAGAAATCTGCAAATTAGGGCCTTCAACACTGCTGGAAATTCAGAATTATCCTTGAAACTCAATGGAAACCCTTGAATAGAGCTTCCTCTCACAAAGGATGAAGATTTTTCATTCTTCAACCTTGGCAATAGAGAGTTTTCGTCCTCTAATGCAAATACTTCAAAGGGTTTTCGTCCTTTGAGGTAAAAATGGAAAGCAAATAGCTCAACCAAATTTCAGAGATGAAAATATATAAAAAGTGATGCCTTCTCCATGCATGGCGACTTGCTTTTATAACTTCTCTTGGCCTCTTTGCCCACACAAAGGCCCAATCAACTCTTTGCACTTTATTAAATATTTTCCTCTTGCTTTACTTTATTTAATATTTTTTATCCCCTTGCTTTCTATCCCCATATGGGTTGCATTTTTCCACTAGGGGAAATAAAAATAAAATGATTTTTTTCCTTTTATTATTTTGTCACTAATAATTAATTCAAGTGCTTATAATAAAATTTCATTATGCACTTAAAATTAATTTATTAGGACTAGTTTCCCTTTTTCCATCCCTTAGCCGTCGGAAACAATGAATGGGCTAAGGGTCTTCGACTGTTAATTCTAAGAAAGGGATATTTCAATATCCTTTTGCATCCACGCCATCTTCATTCACCCCAATCATGACATTATATGGCAATGTTTTATCTCCCAAGAATATCCAAAGATAAGCATTGATTGAAATCCTATTCATTTCGATGTTTCCTTGTTTACCATATTTTGTGTTTTCTTTGTCCATTTTGAGATTACATTTGATGTTCATTACATCCTTATCACAAAATCGTTTGATTTCTTAGATTCTATTAAGTGTCTCGGAATCCCTCACCATGCCTTGTAATCTTTTTATTTCTTTCTTAAATTTTATCAAGTATCTTATGATCCTTTTGTCATTTCTTTTAACTTCTTTGATTACTTTCTTAGATTTTATCGATACTATTTTGCATACATATTTCTAACACATCTTTTAATTTTCAGATTATTTTGTCTTTTACATAAGACATATTTTACCTCCTACTCTATCATTTTCCTTTTCTTTTTAGCCATACACATCATCACATTTTGTGCTAACATAGATCAACATACAACTAATCGGTACAATCATCAACAATAGCCAAATCACCTATTTTGTTGGCTTGTGATACTTACCTTCGGGATTCATGTTCACACCTTGTTAACCCAAATGTGTCCCTGACCCATTTTTGTCAACCTTGTGCTTAGGAAGACCAAGCCTCCCAAGCACTTGCCTCTTTTTGCTTATTCATGGCACCTTTATTCATACCACATCCCACAAAGTATCATCTAAGTCACACCACCCCTTCTTTGATGCAAAACAATCTACCCCGCCACATTGAATACCCACACCATATCCCACATCTCGCACATTATTGACATACGTCAACTTGAACCAACACAAATTCTCAAGCAACACAATGTTGCAAACCACCCCCTTGACCATAGAATGCTAACACGCCATCCCTACATGCTTCTTCCCTTTCCTTCATAGTTGTTCTATATTTCTCTCCTTGCACCTCCTCATTTATTTTTGTTGTGTCTCATTGTCAACCCACATGAATACCATGGAGTATTGTTCAACCGTCAATGCCACGGATGTTTTCTCGACGCCAAACCATTCCAATCAAGTTGTGAATCATTGCATGGGGCACACAAAGCGTCATCCTTGCCGCGAAAGAGCTTCCTAAGCCATGCATCACATTGTAGATCCGCACTCAACACCCATGATGCATCTTCCCAAGCCGCAAACACTACATATTGCAGCCATGCTTCCCTTCGACATCCCAACAATTCAATAAAGAGCTTCGTAAGCCTCACATCACCTCGGAGATCCATACCACCTTATCGACACCCATAATGCCTCTTCACGTGCCACGAAACACTACATATTGCATCAATGCTTCTCTTGACATCCCGACAATTCAGCAACCTATGTTCGATTGTTTTGGTTGCATTCTTAGTGTGACAAAGCACTCCTCTACCTAATTGATGGTATGTAGTGCTTTGGAGATTTTCTTCACTCACGGCATCTTCTCACGGGTCACCATGTGCTTGGGCGTGTTCCTTCGCTTCTTCCATATTGCGGATCACGCCACCACGATTGCTATCAACTTGCATTAATGTCTCGAACTACCCTCGTGTCTCAAAAAAGCCACGATGGTCATCGAGGTCACCATTCCGCCCCAATTAGTTAGAGAACTTAATGTTCACCAAATGCGATGCAAGTGAGGCGACAATATAAACTTCTAGGACACGGGGCATTTATGACGAATAGCTACTTGAACAGCTATTTGTTCCCTTGATGCAAAGTCCACGAAAAGGATACCAAATTTTCCACGACGAGGGATGATACGCCATTCTTCCTTCACACCACCTCTAACTTGTTTTCAAATTCTCTTTCCCTTGATTTTATTATATAAATAACGGTGTTACTGTTCTAAGGGCTTTTTTCAACCGGTTCTTCTCTACACTACGGAATTCACTTGAATTCTCATCTTTATGTACGATGTCTTAGCCTCTATATATTGATAAATGGAATCCATCCAAGGCCTCTTTTACACTCTAATACGATTGTCTATACTTGAGAAACAATGAATTTGTTGGCTTATATCTGTCCTACTCTTTTCTCTTGTCGCCTTTATCTCTTGCAAATTTTTCTTACCAACTATCGATCTGTAATGTGTGTGTGGATTATACTTGCATTTGTTTAATATAATGCATTATCCTCGAACAAAAATCAAAAGAATGATTCATCTTTCACTCTTGGTGCATCACCCTTCCTTTTCCTTTATTTTCCTTCTCCCTTTTCCCTTGCAATTTTTAGATTAAGTAGTTAGCGAACATCAAGTCCCACACTTGAGAAGCAGTCCCATGTTGTGTTAGTGAAACAATCTTTCGCATACAGATTGCTTTTAACCTCCAACAATTATGGCACGCCTAATGGGACATTTGTAATCTTGTTCCATAACTTGCAATATTTGCCGATAAAAGAATCTTTACTTTGAATATCAGCTAAGTTTTGGTGTGTTCTTATCTCATTTGGTTTTGTAAACCTTACTCAAGCACTGGCGACTCCACTTTGTTTTCAAAGATCTAGTGGCCGAAAACATAGACAAATAGTGATGCAAAGTAGTGCTCAACAAGAAGGGCATTTTAAGTATTTGCAACTTCCCCAAAAAAAAAAGTAGACCTATCTAAAGGGCGACTTCCCCATCCATAGAACTCAATCCACTCCACCAAATAGGCCCTTCCCTTCCTTCCCAAGAAACCTCCATCCTATAATCTTCATGGTTGCACAAACAAAACTCCCCTTTGTTACCTTGATGGTAGTAGTACTTTAGCCTTGACTGCATGGAATGATATCCCAATATCTGCTCTTGAAATCTTGCCATACTTCACCGGTGAAAATGATATCCCAATATATGTTGAGCATATCCAAGCATTACCGATCTGCACTCTATTCATCATGACATCCAAGATGATGTTGCTCTAAGACAGTTAGCTTCTTCACTAAATGAAGGAGCTCTCGAGTGGTATAGAAGTTTGGCAACTAATTCAGTTCATATCCGAATTTCAAGGAAAAGGTGATAACATGTCTCTCATGGAGCAGCCAACCACCATCAAGAGGGCTCTTACTGAAGCAATGCCTTACCTGTACTACAGATTTCAAAAACTTGGAATTGAATCCCACCTCAACTACGCCCTTCACCCCATTCATCCTTTCTATTCTTCCTTGAAGCCTTTAACTCCGACATTGCAGTCGTGATCTAGTCCATGGGTGGCACAGTGTTACCCAATTCTTATAAAATTGAAATCCTAGCTGAGAATAGCCTGATCCAAGCCAGAAAGTTAGCTCCAAAGCCCCCATGCCTCTATTTCCTAAAATGCCAAATTCTAGCACTCTTGCAACACAACCTCTGACCACCATACCCAAACTTGAAAATGTTCAAGTTGCACCCGGTACCTCCTCCAATGAGTTGGACAAACTAAAAGCCTTATGTAGAAACATGGAAAATGACCTAACCACCATCAAAAGGCAACAAGCTCAACTGAATTCCAATCAATTCCAACTTTATAACCCAGCTTACCATCCAGATAAATTGCAGAACCAAGGCCAAGTTGTTCCTACTAAGCTGCTGCAACAACAATTCCTTGTCTTGTCCAATCCAAACAGGGCCCTGGTCCCCATTCGGAATAACATGGCTGAAAAATGAAATGATGTTACCCATGCGGGTTGCCACATGATTCAAACACTTGTGCCTATGGGAATGCAAGCCAAGCATTGATGGTGCAAATTTCCGCTACACAATAGACCCGTAAGTTGAACCAAGTCAGCCTCCAATACCGCCACCTAAAGGAAATATAGCATGTTGGCTGGAAGATGACTTATGTGCAGTAAATGCCGACAGCTCCGGTATATCAAGGCCCCAAGTTTAGTCAAACTATAACATGTAGGAAAAGAAAAAGTCATTGGAGCAACGTCTTCAAACCACAACATCTCATGTCACTCCCTTTGTGCTGCAACTTGCTGTCGAAAGAAGAGCTCCAAACAATACGAATCCACCATCTAAAGAGTTGCCTGCATAGCCGTATGGAGGCCCAAAGTTACGTATCAACTATTGGAGAAGCTAAGGAATGGTTCATGTACAATTAGCAGAAGCCTCAATCCAGTCCCTTGAATGTGGTTGATCAAATTTAGAAGACCAGCATGAGTGTCACAATGTGGGACGCCCTTGCCGAGCCCGCACAAACGGATCTCTAGCAGGAAGCTTTGAAGCAAGTGGGCCGCACTTCCAAGCCAACTATGAAAGCAACTCTAAAAGTCGCCAACCTCTATCAATCAAGCCCAATAAAGGAAGGTAACCAAGGAAAACCTCCTCCCTTCTGCCTTTCTTTGATCATTGGGTTGTCTCGTACATAATTGTGTGATTGATTCTAGAATAAGTACCTCTGTGATGCCCAAACAAGTAGTTGATGTTTTGGATATCAATTACACCCTCTACGAGCAAACATGTCGTTAAGTTGGATGCCACTTTGTGGTCTGAGACAATGGGTATCATCAAGGTTTGAGCCTCACTTTGCGTGCTTGCGCAAGCATAACGGTGCCTCGAAAAATAGCGGCCATCAATCTTCCTCTTAGTTTGCCCAATAATTTCACCGCTAAAATAGGATGGTACCTTTGATGGACTAGTCTCACATGCTCTTAAGAACCAAATAACCAAGGTGACTATACGAAATGAGCCTATCACGCAGTTCCATGTGGAAACCTTTGATTCATGGCCCACAAAAGCAAACAAAGCACCATCCAAGGCAAAAGAACAAAGAATCTTCTACTCTTGATGAGCCGCGTGAAGGGATACCTAACGAACAATAAGATCAGTGGGCCCAAGACATATGAGAATTTAATCCCTATGAAGTTTTTTGAAGAACGCGGCATGGGTATGTACCATATCCAAGAACTCGGCACTAGTGTTCCACAAGTGCTCAAGGAGAAAACTCAACCCACGGTATATGGGAAATGTTCTTCAATGGTTCTAAGTCGAAGATTGGCGCTAAGCACGAGCATTGTCTCGATCTCTCCGAGTAGGGAAAAGACCTACTCCCGTAAGCACTATTAGCGCATTAAGCTCCCATGAGTGATATTGTTGGGGATATCATCGAGAAGCAAGGTGGGATGGTTAGAAGCAATACTTGTGAGAGAGATTTGATGTGCACCATAATACCTTAAATACCCTATCCTTTTACATCTCATCAACTAACTATCCTCTTATGATCACCTACATATCTACTTACAACATCCTTATACCTCCATCGAGATCACTTTTTATCAGCTCTAGAGTCTTCATCCATCTTTTGAGCATTCCTTGAGGACCCCATGATACACTATTATCTAGAGTCGATGGCATCGACCATTGTCAATACCATCGACCATTGTCGATACCATCGACCATTATCAATACCATCTAGCTTTCATTCCTTATGGTCAACGGTATAGGGAATTGTAATAACTAATCACGATCCCTATTTATGGGTGGCATTTGAGTGCATTTATCATCACATCATCATCGATCATCCGATCTATTGTGCACAGCCAAACTGCTCTTAAAGATCTTAACGGTTTAGAAGTTAGCCTTGCTTAACTTTTGGAGTCTACTCTTGGAGCGTCGAGTGGATACTCAAGAATAGGAGTTGCACTTACTATGGTCTACCAAGCCTTTGGAGTCCCCAACAAGCAATTTACCTAGGTCTTCTTCTATCCAACTTGTGCTCCCCCACATCAACTCTCTCGTAAGGTGTTACTAACCTAAGGGGGAGTTAATGCATTAGTGGTGTCTACATGAAAGTACCTATCTCTAATCTCTTTTTCCTTTACACTATTTCATCTTTGATTGATTATTTGATTGGTCATGCACATAAATTAGAATAGAGTTGCATATTTTGAATCTATTGCATTATTATCTACGGTCTTTACCTTACAACCCGTCCTTTGGGCTTTACAACCTATCAACTTTGGGCTTTACAACCTATCAATCTCTACATGTTTACGACCCTAGCATAAATATTTTCATCTTGTTTACAATCTATACAATCCAATTACATCCAAGATACTAGTAAGACACCACCCTATCCTAGATTTAGGCTTTGGAAGCCTCTATCTTTGATAGATTGTGGACTACCATCTTCTAGATCCACAACATTAGCATCCTACAACCTTCTTGTGTGTGGCCTCTAGAATGGTCCCCTTCTTATCCTAATCTATATTATCAAGATGAGAGAGGATATTCTTTTAGACCATACTTATCTTACATAAACATATTGTACAGATTTGATGTGCTTTGCAACTAAGTTGCCCATTTGAATTTGTAGAGAATAAAATTCGTTGCTAAAAAATCAGCAATCAAATTCGTGATTAAGTTTGAATTTAAATTTATAACAATATAAAATACTAAAATTATTGATTCCTAATAAAAATAACAATTTATAAAAATATCTTTTAAAAAATCCTAAAAGTAAATACTCTATAATAATAAAAATATTAACTTATTATAACCCAATAAAATAATTTTTAAAAACGAAAAAAATAACAAAGTAATTTATATGGATATGTCCATATATAATTTTATAAACATTAAAAGAATAAAACTAAGGCTGGTTGTTTGAATGCTTCCATTCACAATACTCTTCGTGGCTTTGTGGCTTCTTTTCTCGAGTTTTATACGGCAATTTACTTAATGGTGGTTTTACTTTTCAACACAACAGTTTTCTAATTCGCATTCATGGATTCACAAAGAAGGTTCAAAAGAGCAAACTCTAAATGGCAGCATTTGGCGAGAAAATGCAATGAAACAAAGCTTCCACGAGTAAAATAAAGTGACGGGATGTTAATCTGTTGCAAAAACCCTAGAAACGTACTAGCAATTGATTTCAATGAAACATAAAGCAATTTTTCATGATATTTTTGTTCGTGAATTACAACAAAAAAATGATGTGGTTTCGAGATCCGGTGAATTTCAAATTCTAGGCTTGAAATTCAGCAACATAGCTTTCTGCAACATCTAACTTGAAATGTGGCCAAAAGAAATACTTCAACACCACAACGGTCTTTTCCATCCAAAATGACCTCTGACCTTTCGCTAAAGTGGGCCTCCCGAACTTTTGGAATCCCGCTTCGTCAATACACACAAATGCCCCAAGTGATACAAGAGTCAATCGGGCAAGTACTAATCTACAATCGACTTACCACCATGCAATGTGTCATAGATTTCTACAATTTTGAATCTGATCAATACAATCCTAGCCAAGTGTCGATCTCATGTCAACACGAGAAGTAATTGAACCTAACGTCAACTCGAACAATCTCCTACGATGTGGAACTTCCCTTCTTATACAAGATGTTCAAGTAGAACTTTTGGAGGTATGAAGACCATTTTTAATGTTGCTCTTTGTTTTAATAATTAGAATCGGACTCGAACTAGTCGAGGTCCAACCGGACTCGAACCGGAATCGGACCAGTTTAAAATTTATGAACCAATTTATTAAAAAATTCAAAAAAATCAATGACGAAAATATTTTTTAAGATTCCAAACAATTAGAGATAAAATATGTGAAGTTTACTCGTGTATATAACATGTAAGGGTAAATATAGCAAAATGGCACCAAGTGCAATACATATACGAAACAAAATCCATAAACAATGAGGCTCTGTATGGCCTCTAAAGTCCAAAACCAACATGCTACAAGTTACATGTCCGATATCAATGATCAATCATCAAACTCATTACCATTGTTGGGAATGGGATCCTCATCCTCATCAATGTCATCATGCTCCTCTGGCTCAAACTCATCAGACTCCTCAAGGACATCTACAGTAGTTGTAGTAGTACAGTTAGTACATGTCATGCCTAGTGCTACTAGTGGTTCATCGTGCAAAACCATCCACCCCAAGTCATCAGGATCAAAGTTTGTCAGGCGACTCTCCTCTACCCATTTTGAGGTTGGATCAATATCATCCAAGACAATAGGATTAAATTAAACCAAGTACAAAGTTGAATTTTATTACAACATGGAATATTTATGTCTAGTCGCCACTTTTACTGAGTAGGATTGGTTTGAAGTGGAACCGCCAGTTCGGACCAATTCCATACCAAACCACCGGCTTCATACGAACTAGTCCCCCTGGCCAGTTTATGACGTTTTATTTTGAACCGGTCAGGTCCGATTCAGCTTGTTTTTAAAATGTTGCTTGCTACTGACTTTATTTGCACCTAGAAGAACCGCATGGCTTGTGATTTGTATGTATGACGAACTCCTTTCCCAATATGCAGCACTCCCAACACTTGCATGATTGGACAATGGCATAAAACTCTCAGTCATATAGGACGTTCTTAACCACAACAATGAATGCCTTGTTGTGGTAAGCAATTGAATGAGGACTACTCCAAGTGCATATTCAAATGCATTAGTCTTAATCTAAGATCGTTGTTGAAGATCGGGTATTGTAAGCACTAGTGCAAAAGTCTGCATTTTAGTTCCTCAAATGATTTTTGTTGTTTGGCCAACCAGCCGAAATCCTCCTTTGCACCACACTTGTGACTTGCTTCAGGGCCAAATGAGGTGCAAGAATCCAACTACAAACTTCCTATAGAAATTTTCCAACCGCAAGAAACTACGGAAGTTCGTTGAGGATCTTAGTGTAGGCCATTCTGAATGATGTGGATCTTGGTTAGGTACACATGTACTCCATGTGCGTCAACAATATATTTGCATATAACTTATGTTTATGTGGTGTGTTAAGCACTTATTGAATGTGATTTGGGTGTTCTTCTCATGTCCTCTTGATCCAAGGCCTTCTATCCTTGGAGGATAACAGTTCTTCATAGTGATCTTGTTCACTGTTTTGCAGTCCATGAACAGCCTCAATGTGTCCTTCTTATTTGGCTCAAGCACAATTGAGCAATTCCAAAGCAAAGAGTTAGGCCTAATGCCTCATTCATCTCCAATATCAAGAATATGTCATTTGATCTCTTCATTTCCTACGAATGAAAGGTGGTACAATGATGCTTTAGGAAGAGGTAACCATGGGATCAAATTAATAATATTTGCCACACAATGCTTGGGCACTCCAATTTAAGGATTGGAAAATATCCTTGCATTCCTCCAATACTTGGTTCAACTGTTGTCTTTCCATTGAAGGAGGTGCGGTATTACCTTGTACTGCAAGGATGTCTTTCTGACATCCAAATCTTGCCACCGGGAACATGAATTTCTAGCTTCTTGAATTGCTTTCCGTTGATGAGTGAAAGCTAAGGGGACTACTTCCAGTTAGTGTTACCTTTTTTCTCCAACATCTATAACACCATTGCTAGATTTTGCTCCATCTATTGCATGTCGATGATAAAGATATCATTGCACAAGTACAAAATCACATATACCTATAATGGTGCTACATCATAAAGGACTTCATCTTCAAACAGATTTGATTTTGTACACCAAATGACATTGATGAGTGATGCACTTCCCAAAACCCAAGCTTAATCATTAAATAGTGTATGGTTGTGTGTGAGGTGTCAATGTAAAGTTCAATCTTCAAATAGCTTCAGGTTAGATGAGGTTCTTCTGACTTTCATTCTCAACAATGAAATGTATTGTTTGCCCATTGACCTACATTTAAGAAAGGAACAGTTTTTTTGCTTCCTCTAGATCGAATTAGAAGACGGACAAACATTGGTAGTCACTACCGTGGCGATAGGTGCAAAGTCCATGATTTGTTTACCTATATCTAACACCACTAGGCCAAAATTCAATATTCCCATCTCTACAAGCAAGGCTTTTGGAGTTCAGAATTCCTCGATAGAGCATCCATTGGAAATATGTATTGTGAACCACTTTTCAATCTTATATTGTTTCTTTTACTCTCTAGGAAGTGTGTTCTTCAAGGAATGACATGGAGATCCTTTTCCTTGTTACTTTGAGACTGGTTTTGCTCTAGATTTGGAGCTCTTATTTTACAACTTATTCTGGGACTTGGAATCTTCATTTGTAGACTTGTGTTTGGCCTTTGCTTCAAATTTCAGGCATGTTACTAGGCTTTCTCCTGGGGAATAGATATGGAGGAAGTCCATGTCAATCTGGATTTATAGTCTCAAGCCTGACCTATGTTTCAAAATGAGATTTTTCTCCAACTCTTGAAAATTCAACTTATCAACCAAAGTCTGAAAGATGTCAGAGTATTCTTGGACTAATTTGTTACAACCATGGCGAAGTTGGGAATACTACATATATTGACATCATAGTTTCCAACAAGGTAATAGGTTTCTTTTAGAGCTTCTACAAAACCATTTCCAGGTATCTACAAGAGTAAGGTCATCTTCATGAATCATAGGCAGTGTAGCAGTTATTTCCACCATTTTTTCACTGACAAGGAAACTCTCAATAGTGCAAAAGTAATTGTTTCTGAATCAAAAAGGAATTGAAGGCACAGTAGGAGTAGATCAGATTTAAGTCAATTATCTAGAGGATTGCCATCTATCTTACCTTCATATAGGTATATCCAGATTAACTTGCATCTTGTACAGCATTTGACCTTCAAACAACTTCTGAGTCGATGAAGACAGATGTGAAGGTGTTTGAACAGGCTGCAAGAGTTAAATTGTTACAAACTTACAACCATGGTGAAGTTGAGAACTTGAGAAAACTAGATATATTGATCCTCATAGTTTTCAACAAGGTAATAAGTTTCTTTTAGAGCTTCTACAAAACCATTCCAGGTATCTGCATGTGTAAGGCCATCCTCGTGGGCAGTTTAGTAGTTATTCCTCAATTTTCTCATAGACAAGAAAACTCTCAAAAGTGCACGGGTAATCTTTTCTGAATCAGGAAATGAATTGACTGCATAGTACGAGCAGATCAGATTAAGTCAATTATCTAGAGCATCAGCATCTATCTTGCCTTCCTATAGGAATATCCAGATTTACTTCAACATTGTACGGCATCAGACCTCCAAACAGCTTTTGGGTTGATGAAGACGGATCTGAAGGGATTTGAACACACTGCAAGAGTTAACTATTAAGAGATCAATTATCCTGACTTTACCTATGTGTAGTATTGCGTAAGTCATCTCCTTGTCGGTGTAAAGCATTCTCTACCATCTTGTAGATATATTCTAGGTTTAGCATCTTTGGCATCAATTTGTTTGTTACCATCTATTGGGATCGTGGAAAGTGACAAGAAAGGTAAGACGAAGGGTCACATGTTTCGAGACCAAGCTTCCTATAGGCATGCATCATATGAGTGGGCATTCTAGATGCAAAGAAGGATACAGATGAGAAATGTGCTCTAATATCACTTATCTAGGGCCTAGGGATGACCCACAAGACAATATGCTAAAATGGATTCTAATCATGTATGGAAATGTTTATGGATGGTAGAGTGCAGTAACAATATTATTCATTTATGCAACATCACACTAGAACTGAGCACAAGACTGTATTACACAAGTTTTGTACAATGATCTGAGAGATCGGATGTATACACTAATATCCCACTCACTTGCCGACTTCATATAAATACAATACAATTAAGATTCATCCCAATATGATCCGGGGCCCAAGGTGCAATGCATTAAAACCAATTCTAATGTGTTATGTGAGAAAACGTTTATGGATGATTGAGTGCAACAACAATATTAATCGGAGTGACAGGACAAAGAGATTTCAAGAACAATGGAACACCAGACTAGAACTGAACGCAAAACTGTATTATGCAAGTTTTGTACAATAATTTGAGAGATAGGATGTATCAATTACTAGATTTTCCTATATGATGATGCCTCCTCAAAGAATAGCTAGTATACATAGTTATACATGATACAGAGACAAGAAACTTAGCTACAAGAAGAAACGCACTGCTTACATTCTGCCAGATAATAATCCATGCTCTGTCTTTTTTTGAAGATGCCACTACACAAGTGTGTCGAACAAGGCTGACATTGTTGGAGTTGTGCAGCATAGGATATGATGTTTTGGGACTTCGAGGTGTGCCCATGTGTGCTTGGGATAATGCTGAAGCTAGTTGTGAAGATGGAATGCAACGTTGAGTACCACAGTTATACCATGAGATGATCGAAGTCCTGGATCCTCTTGGATCACAATAACCTTGAATCAACTCATATAAGTAATTAAAATATTACTATCATGGAGCTTGCAACAAGGACACACCTTGGTGCTAATTACACTTGGTACATACTCTTTGGAATGTCCTAACACTTAACACCTACATTGATTAGAGTGAAATGCTTATTATGCCAATTGGCACCCTGTCAGCCCTATAAATATGATGCGTTCATCATGCATCACTCAATGCACTTCCTATGTCATATGAGCAATGAATACTTGTAAGGAAACAAAGTGGGGATCTAAGGCAGACCATATTGCTGACATCACGGCAGCTGACTAAAACATTAGTAAGCCTGCCAAGAGTTGACCAGGGACTTTGAGTTATCGGGCCAAGGATGTTGAGTGGTGCAAAACTATTGCATTGGGTGTACTTTTTCTGTTTAACCAAGTAAGTTGATCGTTCTTTCAGTTTTACTAATGTATTTATTTAATCTTATTTAATCACGGAATATAGTAGGTTTACTCAAATGGTTATTATGAAATTGTTTTCATAAATGAGCGGTTGTTTACAATTGCTTTTGTACATTGAATCATAAGATCCTCAAATAAGGTCACTTATAAGAATAAGGACTATTGGATCAGTTGAGGCAACTCATCGGTCAACGAGGATTATGTGTTATTTGCATAGTTACCATGTTCGAAAAGTTTGGGTTGTTTGGACAAGGAAAAAAGTTCGGAAGTTCAGGATTTTGCAAAAAGTTTGGTTCGGTTCGGTTTGATTAAAAAAATGTGAATTTAAAAATATATAAAAATGAATAATTATCCATACTTGCTTAAAAAAACCAATCACATACAAATAAATAAACATACAAGTATACTAAAGTCTAAAACAAATAAATGCATAGCAAAATCCATTAGTGTTAACTGTTAAGACTTACAATTATGACTCAAAAACAGTCAAAATTCATAGTTCATACATATTGATATAAAATATAGCAATGAGAATTATCCATTGCTCAAACTTCAAAGTTTTGAGCATTAACCAGAATGCAATTTTAAACATTTGCAACATCAAATCCTCGCTTCTATATCAAAAGTATTACTAGCATCTTCATCTAAGACTGCAGTAGTAGGCTCATCATCAACAACATTTTCTTCATCTCCAAAACATGCTTTTCCAAGGCGAGAGTTGTCATCTTCATTTTCAAGAGAGTAAGTGATCGTAAATTGCTATGCACAAAAAAAAAAATCGAGAGTTTTTGAACCCCTAATCAATTCCTTTTGTTTGTGTGGATTAAATCATGTGTACTCCAGTTTCTTTCACATGCAGAAGCACTAGAACATTGACTAAAGATTCGCACGGCAAGCTTCTACAAATCTAGAATAGATAAAACTTCTACTCCAAATTTGTAGAAGCTTGCCATGCGAATCTTTAGCCAATGTTCAAGTGCTTCTACATGTGAAAGAAACTGGAGTACACATGATTTAATCCACACAAACAAGAGGAATTGATTAGGGGCTCAAAAACTCTCTAATCTTGTTTTTGTGCATAGCAATTTACAATTGCTTACTCACTCTCTTGCAAATGAAGATGACAACTCTCGCCTTGGAGAAGCATGTTTTGGAGATGAAGAAAATCTCATTGATGATGAGCCTATTAATGCAGTCTTAGATGAAGATGCTAGTAATACTTATGATATAGAAGCAGGATTTGATATTGCAAATGTTTAAAATTGCATTATGGTTAATGCTCAAAACTTTGAAGTTCGAAAGCAATGGATCATTCTCATTGCTATATTTTATATCAATATGTATGAACTATGATTTTTGACTGTTCGAGTCGTAATTGTAAGTCTTAACAGTTAACACTACCAGATTTTTCTATGCATCTATTTGTTTTAGACTTTAGTATACTTGTATATTTATTTATTTGTATGTGATTGGTATTTTTAAGCAAGTATGGATAATAATTCAATTTTATATTTTTTTCAATTCACATTTTTTTAACCGAACAGAACCAAACCAATTTTTTTGCAAAATCCCGAACTTCCAAACTTTTTCCGTGTCCGAACAACCTGAACTTTTGGAACATGTTAACTATGATATACATACTAATCAATTACTCATTGATGCATCGTCTACTGCATTTTTCCTCCTTTGACCAGTGAATGTTTCTATGAGATGAGTCGTGCTGCTGACGGTAACACATCTGACTGTAATATCAACAACCCTGGCAAGCGAAGTGAGGTAGTGATGTGTTGACCTTGGTTTTGACTTCTTAAGTGCATCATTGACCAGGATGTACTGTTGTCTGATAGAAGACCACAGCATTAATTTTACTTTCACTGTTTGACTGCATAATATGATTGTTTTTAGTATTTTACCAGTTTGTTGTACTTAATTGAATGTATTTAGCAATGAAATATAATTGAATTTGAACTATTATTGATGAAATGTCCTCTTATTTATGAGTTGATTTTTACAATAATGTATTTGAATCTCTTATTAGATCCTTAGTTGATATCACTCATGGGATAAGGACTATAGTACTTGATTGAGGTCACTTGTGGTCCGCTAGGGTATATGTTGATCATTTTACATAACTTTTGTCCCTGGTCACCGATTGTGAGGTCAAATCGAGTATATCATGTTCCTGTGACTGATTTTGGACTGAGTGGGGAAGGGGGAGGGGGAAGGGGAGGGGGGGCATCGTGGAGCGGGCGGGGGAATTTTAAGGGATGGAAACTTTCATAAGATAAGATCACTAGACAGATCTTTCTATTTTGAAAAGTAACTAACATATGCATTATAGGCCAATTCTAAGGAAAACATAAGATTTTCTACGAGTACTTGAAACTTTGGCAGATGAAGATCTATTACCTTAATGTAGATAATATACAAATATTTTACAAAAAAGAGTAGAAAATCTCCTAATTGGAAAATAAACTTTTTGAAAAAATTGTTAAAATGTTAACCAATTGGCAAAAAGTATCCCATAAAAATACCCTGCATTAGGGTAACTCATGTTCCCGATGACTAATAGTGGACTTCAGTTGAGATAACTCTAACCCTGGTGACTAATTTTTAACCTAGTGGAGGTAAGTCATGTTCTCAATAACTGACCACAAGGCCCAAATGAGGCAACTAATGCCCCCAAGGACTGGTTACAGGTCCACTTAAGGTTATTCATGCTCCCAATGACTATTTGCAAGGATTGGTTCAGGTAATAGGAGTTCCTAATGATTAATTACCTGATGTAACTGAGACAACTCACATCCCCAAGGGTCGGTGGGAAGCTTATTTGAGGTAACTCATGCACCATTGATTTTGAATCTCTAGTTGAGCTGACTCGTGTTTATCAAATTGAACAGAGATTAGATTGGTGTACTTGTTTATGTCTGGGTTATACGGAGAAGGTGATCAGTTGTAATCCCATATTAGTGATACTGATTTTTTTTAATGAAAAACCAGAATTATATTATTAGAAATAAAATATTCAAATTACAATGCCAAGCCATGATACTCATACTCCAAGATATATCCTTGGAATTCCAACAGCAAATTAAAAAGATAGAGAGTGTATCTGCAATTTATCCATCCAATGATTGCAAGTGAAGGATACTGATGTTACAAACAAACAAGTTACTGGTATTGGATGATATTTTGTCACCTTTATTCATAGCAGTCATATAAATTCATATTACCTCAAGTGAATGTAAGAAGAAGCGGTAGATTCAGTTGCTCTAAATTCTTTCTACAAATTGAATAAAGATGACAAGACAACAGAGAACTAAAATGCACGCCTACTCCTTTTTGGCTCATTTCAATAATACCTAGAAAGTTCACAAGAAAAAAACATTTCTTCTACATTGTACAAAGAAAATAGTGCAAGCAATCAAAGAATAAGACTTGCATGCAATAAATCAAATAATCAGATGAGCATGTACTGCATTGAAGAGAACATTCCCCATAATAATGGCATCACAGCAGGAATCAACAGTATGGTGCTCCTGAATCATAGTAGTTTCCAGTTCAGGAAACTCACATATGCCGAAATTCCCGCAATGAAGGTATGTTTCGTATGATTATATTAAACTGGCTCATGGAATAATTTTATCATCACATGGAAATAGACTATGGATTGATAAAACTATTAATGCATATGCATAAGGATGGCACAATTGTATGCAAGGTTACTAAGATGCTTAGTACATTAGCACTGAAGTGATAAGTACCTACTGAAATTGGACAAAGTAACTGGAAAGGAAAGGTTAATATTTTTTGAGAAAAAAACAAAGTTGGTACGTTTTACAAAATATATATTAAATACAACTGTCCATTACCAACTCCAATAAATAAATTCAACATACAAAGAAACTGTAAAGAAGGGCATGCCAACCACAACATAACATGGGATGCAACCAACCTGTGCGCCCTTTGCAAGATGTCTGAATGGCATCCATTTTTGCAACCAGCTAAATGGGGGTACTTAAGCAACCAGATTCCCTGTATGCTCTTCCATAATAGTGGAAATCTTGTTTTGGAGACCCTTCTTACCACCTCTAAAGCCGCAATTTTGAGTAGAAAGAACAATAAATGACTTGAAGATTCTCTGGTTACTTTTACCTGCTTCAACTTAACAAAAGGAGCAACCGTATTTTGTAGAAGAGACTTTGGAATTGATGCAGCCAAGGAATACCTATGAAATGCCCTTTTCTTTCTTTTGATATTGCTCAACTCCAAATTCCTGCTTGAATGTAAATTTTTGGTAGGGTCCTCCATGTTTACAGCTAGCTTCTGCCTCAATGTAAGTGGCAATTTGTTTATACTTTATTCTTTCACAAAGTAACTATCATCCCAAGATGTGCAGTCTACAAGACTTCCTATCAAAACAGGCATGGATTCCCTATGTCCTTGAAAGTTTTACTGAAAAAGTTCTAGCACGTATTGTTTTCTTGTCTCCAAATAAATCACCTTACGAAAGTAACAGCCTTCCAGAAATAACATTCAGTTGGTGTTAACATGAAGATGATTTCATCTGGCCTGAGCTATTTGTATTCCATGAACCACAACCTTGCAAGCGTGCACGTTTTACATATAAAAACAGATACCAGCTAGCAGTTACAATTTCCATTACTTTTGTATTTGTGAATCTGAAGATTGAGATCACATTTCCCTAAATCTATGAAGATTCCCATCTTTTCTGTGCTAATCAAGGCTTGAAATTGACCCACAAACTATGCATTCCCGTAAATTCTTCTTCGCTGCTAAACCAAGAACTAACGTCTCCAAGCTGGTGATGTCAAATAACATGTATCTGAAAGCACAGAAATATATCGATAGAGCAGCAAAATACAACCAAAAACAGAAAAGGTAACGCTAAAACATGTTTATTAGATAAGAAGACAAAAAAATCACACTTTACAACAAATAATATAACTTGTGCAGAAACATCTCAAAATTAAAAAAACTTAACTCATGGCACATCATAACTTAGAAACAACATTTCTCAAGAAAACATTCAGGCTTCATTTCTTGAGTTGACATGATTAATAAAACAAAGAAATTGAATACCAACAATCAATTTAGTTCCTAGCAAATCATTGTTTCAAAAGATTCATCAATAGTTCAGCTATTTTCATGATGCACTAGCTTGTAAAGCCAGATCCATTGCGGTCTGCATAAACAGATTCAAGATTTGTACAGGCAGTCAGTCAGGTCTACAGTGGCACTTTTGAACTCGGATTCAGGACAGTTGCACAAGTGACAACACTGTAAAGGTTAGATGAACGGTTTCATATGTCAAAAAAGAAAAAACGAGCTGCTCATATAGATCACTAATGATTTTTCTTCTTCTTAATGATTCCTATGATAAATTCTGTCGGGCTGTCAGTTGCCAAGTAAGCCCAGCTTTTGCTGAATTGCAAGGGCACTATCACCCTTGAGCTTTATGGTAAACATCATTTAGGGTGCAATCACATGTACTGTTATAATGAACTAAGTTCATTCGACATTGTTAACAGATCCTGTCAATAATAATTATGATTTGTAAGACAATTAAGTGATGTAATATATTGGAGCACCAGGGAAGTTAGAAGGTAAAAGGTATCCTCAAAGGTCACTGAAAGTGAAAATTTGAACAATCGTGAAGTTCAGGAATCATAGCGTAGTTGGAAAGAAAAGCAACCGTTAGTTGTACGTATTTAGATTTACGTGATGGAAATCTTATGGCCCATGGGCCTGGAAGCAAATATTGTGTCTTTGTTCTGTGCGTAATGTTTGAATTTATGCATTATTAATTTTATACATCAGAATCTGTAATTTTAAACATTTATCAGGACCTCATTCATGACTTCTGTTAGGATGGATGCAATATATAGTTGTAGTGCCAAGTTGCAGAAATCCCACTGCTTGTATAAATATTAGCAGGGAAGTTTGAAGAGTAGTTGAAAATTTGCAGTGTCCATGATTGAAGGATATAAAGGTTATTTTTTATCAGATTTGAACAATGTAACTGTGAAGAAGTCAGAAGATCCCTGTTCGATGTACAGAAATAGTACTCAACTAGTTCTTTATTTAAATAGAAGATTTGATCTTCTTGGTGAAGCTATATTATTAGTTTACTGATGAACTGAAGATTACATCACTATTGTATTGTTCAAGCATTGTGTTTTGCAGTTCTCTAAGAATAGTTTCATGCAGAATTTTGGAGCATCTTTTTCATCCTTGTAATATTTTGTGGCTTCTTCATCCAAGATGATACATTGCAGAAAACCTTGGCTGATATTGGAATCAAATTTTCTGAGTTAATAGAAGACTGAATTGAAGCAACTAGTTTTGCATTCATTGGACGGTAATGGTTTGGCATTAATCAAGGCAACTGAGTCCATTTTCTTTCTTGCTAATTTTCTAGATAGAAATCAGCATTGATATTAGAGATTTTAGCTTACACAGTCCATAGAATTGAAAGAACGAGCTTTCAGAAAAAAAAATGTGTAGATGTTTGAATCGATGTTTCAGACCATGGCATGCAGTCTATCATCAGGATGAAATAATAAGATAGGAATGCAGACTAGAGCTCCTTATATATATAACTCTAGTCAATTGATGATGCCAAATGACCAGTACCACCATAGATAAGAAATTAAATAAACTAGCCATTGCAAATATTAAATATTTTCAGCCAACTAATTTCAAAACAATAGAGTGACAGATCTCTTTTTAATCTACTAAGAATGGATCTCCACAATTGGCTTAAACTCAAGTCATCATCTCTAGTTAAATAGTTTATGCACTTCCCAACCTCCACAGCCTCCCTTAGATGGTACTTAAAGTAGGTGGCTTCACTGCATTGCTAATGTAAGGATGGTAAGAACAGTAAGAAAGATGGATGGAGCACTTGATGCCAAACTTGGTGAACCAATAATGAAGATAAACTCGATGCCTGACAAAGGATTGGAACTAAATTACTGTAATTGTAATGTAATTCTGTAAATGCAATTGTAAAAATGTCGCTACCTAATCCAAGTCTCGCATCTGTGATTACGAGAAGCAAATTTGACAAGACTCAATTAGTCAAGAAAAGTCTGCAGCAAACTTTGAGCTTGTTAAAGTAGTTGCTTTGTACCTATGTTTGCCAGTTGAAGTTTCTCTCTCTTTCATCACCTAGGCATGCATTAGACCTTATAAAGAATTTCAAGATGGGTGAATATAAATAGTCCGGAGATAGATTGATTGCACGTTTGTACTTCTCTAAAAGTTGATTCTAGTTTGAATGGTCGTTTGTATGTAGCCTCTTTACTTGACTGAGTTGACTCAGCAAACCAAATAATTACCTTTTGTACGGCCAAGTTTCCAAAAAGATGAAAGATCCTAGAAAGTTGTTGAAAAGCCACAAACCATATCTATAGATATATCAATGGTACCTATCCTCATGGGATATAATATAAGTGTTGGAGAGGTCGTTTTAATTGCATGCATCGATGCTAAGATGGGCAGGAGGTCAGGATAATAGAAAGCCCACTTCGGCTTTGTTTATCACCTAGGTTAGGCTTAGGTCGCCTGGTTGAAGCAGGGTACAGAGGTGCTGTTACAGTCAAACAACAAGCAGTTTGGATTTGGAGATTCTTCATGAGCATAGGCTTCAAAAGTAACAACCTATCTTGATCAGGTGTAACAATAAATTATGATCTAGATTGCTAAGAATCTTGTGTACATATCAGGACCGAGAACATTGAGGCCCATCGGCATTATATTGGGACAGTCGATCTAAGGTCATGTTACTCACTCGGGGCATTTGCATGCTAAGGACCTGGTTATCAGCTTCTTCACCAAACACGTGACAAAAATCTGTTAAGGTAGAGAGAAGTCAACGTTAAGATGTAATCACTCATCCTTTTCTTTATGCCACAAAGCCAATATTAAGGGGGATGTCAGTATGGTAACCTTGACTTTTTAGGACGTGTAAACCTTCAATGGGAAAAATGTGGTTTTAGAGGTTCTTGCCTTATGGTTTCTATTTTAAAAGATAAATCCAAGGTCACCTTTTTTATACCATTAGGGTTCTCAATTATTATATATGGGTGGTTCTCAACACCATCACACTGTATTGGTAAAATCTTCTATCAGTCTGTGTTATTAACTCCATAAACCTCTGTCATTGTGATCTTTCATTTTGTTATGTAGAGTGAAGTAATATTCATCCCAAAATTATTTGATTCTAAATCTTTACATGAACAAAGAAAGAGAGCCATGAGGTCACTGTTTGAAGGTAAGAGTCCAACAGAGAAATCCAACAAAGACACTTGAAAATTTAGTCACAAGCTCGTCCAGCAAACTTGTCAGAAAATCCCAGTCAGACCAAGAAACATGTTGAGACATAACAAAGTTCGTCCAACATCTGATATCACACCTGCCCATGGTCAGAACATCCCATCAAAGGAATCATGTTGAGACCCAACACATCAGGTCGATGAATGTGATACCTCACCTTGTATGGCATCCAACATGCCCTCAATCAAAACATCTGGCCAAACAGATTCATTGAACATCAATGTGAGGATCAAGAAAAAAAAATAACATTGAGGAAGCATAGCAAGTACTTCAAACAGAATTATTTTTCTTCATCGTTATGATAATAAAATCTTAATTTTAGAATCTCAAACTGCGATGTAAGCCCATATAAGAATATAAAAAGATCTTGTCGAACTGCCACAGTGTAGAACTGCCAAGGTATTGTCCTGGTTACATGAGAAATGACAAGTTGAAACTGAATTGGGTCATGGGAGGACTAAAACAACCAATTGCAGATCAATAAAACTTAAGGACCAAGACTATAGCTGAAGCTGTTAGAAAGTTGAGTTTTGAGAAGAACTTTGAATTTGGCAAAAGATGCAGAAGAGGGAAGGGAAAGATTAAGGAAAGGTAAGAGCAATGACAAAAGGAATACACACTTGCTATGTCAAGAAAAGATCAAAATGTGACCCAAATGAGCAAGCTAAATCAAGAAAAGGAAAAAGATAACAATAAGGAAGCATTGCAAGTACTTCAAACAGAATTATTTTTCTTCATCATTATGATAATAGAATCTTACTTTTATAATCTCAAACTGCAATGTAAACCCGTACAAGAATATATAAAAGACCTTGTAGAACTGCCAAGGTATTGTCCTGGTTACATGAAAATGACAAGCTGAAACTGGATTGGGTCATGGGAGGACTAAAACAACCAATTGCAAATCAAATCGAAATCATAAAACCCAAGGGCCAAGACTATAGCTGAAGTAGTTAGAAAGTTGAGTTTTGAGAAGAACAACTTCAAATTTGGCAATAGGTGCAAAACAGGGAAGAGAAAGATCAAGGAAAGGTAAGAACAATGACAAAAGGAATCCATACTCACTATGTCAAGAAAAGATCAGAATGTGACCAAATGAACAAGCTGAATCAAGCAAAGCCCAAGATATCTGAGGTAACTCAAAAGGGAAAGGCAATGCACTCTATTTCTAATGTGGAGAACAAGAACGTGTGAAGAAAACCCTTAAAAAATCCCAAAGGCCATATCAGACCCCACCACATGTACAAAGTAGTTTCCAATGCACCTAGGTTGCATGCAGCAACAAATGAAGAGAGGCCAATATCCCAAGAATATATGCAACAGTAGAGGATCAAAAGGAAGCCCAACATAAGCAACAAATGAAAAGAGGACAATATCCCAAGAATATGTGCGCAACAATAAAGGATAAAAAGGAGCCCTACATAAAATCATTGCTTGTTCTCTCTCTATTATTATTGACCTCAGAGATAGCCATGGTTACTAACAGTGATGTTGTGGCAAAGAAGTTGGAAAGCCCTTGATTATATCAGATGGCTACAGGCATGAAGTGTAGAGAAAAGTAAGCAATACAAGAATGTCATGTTGAATTGGATGGAATAGTCATTACGTGAACTTCCACGTTTTGCAATTAAGATCCCATGAACTCATAGGGTTGGATCGGAAAGGCTAGAATCTCATAGAGCAAAAGTAGATTGCTACAAGAATCATGTCTCTAAAGCAGAAAAATGTCCATACAAATTAAAAGGTGCCTGAAGAAAAGATGCAAGATGTATGTAGCTCGTCATTCACCTGCCTAATCATAAAAGGCCAAAGCTAGAAGACTATCTGGTTTTGCTCAATTATTTTTTATAAGGATTACCGAGACTTCCTCCCGGGAGGAATTTAGATTCTACAATAAACTAACCTATGATAAAAACTAGTGTTTAAAGCACCATATCCCATGATATCTCTGACCTATTAAAGCCAACAAAATACATAAACAAGAGTCACACGATAAAGGATATATCTGCCCAAGTGTTTCAACCTGGGGTGTTCCAGTATTGTTTGTGATAAAGAATGATGGCACACATAGAGTGTGCATTGATTATCATAGGAGAGAAAAAGATGCGACAAGAACCATTAGCCACTACCAAGGATTGAAGATCTTTGATGATCTCTTTGGCAAATGTTAAGGGCAAAAGGATTCTCAAAAAGAGACTCAAGATATGGTTACTGTCAGATCTACATTAAAATTAAAGACATTACAAGACACGCTTGAACAAATGGCCAGAAGCCACCCAAAGATAAATGGCCAGAGAGCAGCAAGGAATAAATTGGAATAGGCCAAATGGAACAGAATAATTATTGAAATATGATACCTCTTGACGTGATCCTAGAGCACATTACGTTATTTCCCAAACAATGAAATAATATTAACTTCTATTGAATATGAAATAGCTGAGTCCTGAGGATATCTGCGAGGTGGATACATAAACATCCTACAAGGAACAAATGAAGGGCTAGAGGAACAAGACATGCCCTTGAATGCTAAAACTAGGAACCAATGATGACAGCTTATAGTATCTGTTTAACCAACAGCAAGACAGAAAAGGTGCAAAACATATGAGAGTTTTCTGGATACAGCTGTGTAGAGATAGTTATTTCCCTGATGATGGGTCTTGTACAGAGATCCGAAACATCGGACCTAACTATTTCTATGCAGTTGTGTCATGTCCCCTTTCTTGGGACATTTCTAGCGCTGGGAGTTGAAGGCCTTTTTGTCCCTTTCCCCAAGGACTTAAGGTTTAGCATGGGGTTTATTTTATTAATTAAGTGTTCTTGCTTGTAGAGTGGTTATTATCATTGCGGCAAGGATATTTAATTAGTGAAATAATATGGCTTAATGGAATTGATTAATTAATCCCTCAAAAGTAATTATTATTACTATGGCACATTTGAGGAATTAATAAGTTAATTAATATTATTATTTGTCTTAGAGTAATTATTATTACTCTTGCACACTAAGGCATCTAATATTTTAATAATAACATAAAACAATGCTCTAAGGTCGGCTAAGAAGAAATAAAGGAAGATCACTTCCCCAATGCAAGTCGCCACATTTAAAGGAAGGATATGAAGCCGAAGGAGCGACCAAGGAGGACATGCTGAATATTATTATTGATGAATTAATTCTTCATGCTTGAAGAATGGGATGCATGCCCGTGATGTTCTTATAGGTGTTTATCAACACCGCCTATTGAAAGAAAATAGCCACTTCGTGTTTATTGCAAATATCTATCGTGGTTATTGTTGATCTCTATCATTGGCGAATTGCTTGTGGATGTTTTGTGGATGCTTTGTGGATGTTAAATGCTTCTTGCCCTAGCGATTTGTGTGGATGATCATTCGTGTGGAATATTGAGGTGATTTAAGGGTTCTGGCATTTGTTATTCATTGCTGCAATTTATGATACCTTGGCAGCGATTTCCCTGGTTTGAATATTCTCTGTTCAGCGATCTGCATATTGCTTGATTCTTTGGTGTGTTAGAGTCATTTGGGGCCGTGAAGTTATCATACATTGCTAGGCCATCTTCCCTAAGTGAGTCGACTGAGTATTGCTCATGTTTGAATGCTCTAAATACTCATAATTTCGACTTACCCAGCAACTGCTATAAATTTGATTTGAAAGGCTTCCTATACTTCTCTATTACCAACGCGAATTTCCCTTGTGCATTTGTGGTGTATGCATCTCCCATCTTTAGTGAACTCATTGGCACAATTAGATCTGAGTTTACATGTATTTCTTCATCTCCTTTGGCAGCGATTACACTTTAGGAGAATTTCCTCTTGCTGGCTGACCTATCCCATATCCAGCGACTTGTATTGTGCATGTTCTGAAGGTATTTGAGTGCTGCTGTTATTCTCCTTTGTCTAGCGCCAGCTGAGAGAAGATTAGATCCATTTGTGTTGCTATATTCGAACCTGATTCGGGAGTTTTGGGAGCAGCGATCTGAGGGAGAGTATATGCATTTAAAACCCTGCTTTTCCTTATCATCATATACAGCGAATAGTAGTTCTTTTGCACCCATTAAAAACTGAATTTATATATGATATAGAGGATTGGGTGTGTATGAAAATAGAGAGTTTGGATCAAGATATGACACAACTGGGTTTACACATTTTGTATGATTTTCAAAGTGGTATTCGAATTGTGAATTGAAGACACAAGTATTGTTGGCTGCGTTCAATCATTTTGGTGCTAACTCTACTTGTTTGTTGCTAATCCCTGAAGGGGATATTACAAGTTGTATCCAAAAAAACTCTCATATTGTTTCTCTCTGCCATTTGTTCCTCAAAAACAAGGTGCAAAATATTTTCGAAGAAAATCTGATTTTGAATTCAAACATATTAAATGCAAAGAGAAAAAGTGGTTGATGCATTGAATAGAAAGCGTCATCTTGCTGCCATAAATTCACACCGAACAAAATTAAAGAAGAGGATATTGGATAATCTTCCTCAAATGAATTCCTCCAACAAGTCAAGGAAGGATTGCCAAGGATGGATGATGAAAGACAAAAAATTATTTGAAAGATATCAGTTTAAGGCAGATGGACTCCTTGAATTCGAAAGCAAGATCAATGTGCCAAAACATGAAGAGTTAAGAAAGTGAAGTATGAAAAGATCTAATTATATTCCTTATACTTGGTCATCCTAGATATCGTAACCATAGTAGGAAAACTCGCCAAAACCAAAAACTATTGCAAAAAAAAAACTGCAAAAACTTATATTCGGCCAATACTCGGGAATACTCGGCAACTTAAAAAATACTCAAATTTCTTTAAAAAACATAAATTTTAAGCAACACATAGCTACAAAATGTATTAAATGAGCCCATAAAATGTTGGAGAAGTGTTTTCTATTAGATTTGAATACAAATACAATACAAAATCGCATCATCATGCGAATACGACAACCGGCTGATACTAGTCCCCACACTCGGCTGCGTCTCCACGCTCCTCCTAGAAGGCTGCGAATCTGGCTCGATCATGGAACTAGATGATGGTGCTGGTGGCTCCTCTGCTGCATGTTGGAGATCACCTCCAAAGATGTCATCCAGTCCAATATCTCCTCGGAGTCCTGCTAGTGCTTCTCCCTCCATAGCCTCCCTCTCAAAAGAAGCAATCTCGTCTGTTGTGAACGTAGGGTTTTCCTCTTCTTGCCCAGGCCACTCACGGTATGGATCTATCTCATCCAAATCAATGAGCTCCACTGATGTCGCCTCAACTTTTTTTGTGCGAAACCGGAGATTGTATTGCACAAAAACCAAGTCGTTGAGCCTTTTTTGAGTCAATTTGTTGCGCTTCTTCGTGTGATTAGTCCGAGCACGGGAGAATACTTGTCGAGTTTTGGCGAGTACTCGCCGAGTTTTGGAAAGCTACCCAATATTTTTAATTACTAATCTGTCTACAGGCAATCAAAGCTCATGATTCTTTCAGAAGATTGCAAGAAGTTGCTTGGCCCAAAAAGGTGCAAAAATGGATTTTATGAAAATAAGAAAAATATTGCCATCACTGCGTGGAGCTCGAGAAAATATGCACTTTTAGAGAAAACGACCCTGAAAACGAGATTAAAAAGTTATGGCACATGCAAGTTTTTGCTGCTACATCTTCCCGGACCCTTTCCAAAAATGGCAAATTTTTTTCTATGCTTGTGTTTTCTTCACCAAAAATCCAAAAAAGGAAAGAAATGTTGTCTTTGGCGAGTTTGTGGCGAGTTTTTGGCGAGTTTTGGCGAGTATTCCAACTATACTCGGCGAGTTTTTTTTTTGCATTTTTGGCGAGTTTTCCTGCGAGTTACTCGTTTAGCATAATTTTTGGCGAGTTTTTCTAAACTCGCCGAGTTTTTGGCGAGTATTCCATCTATGATCGAACACTATTGCAACATTGACGAACAATTATTTTGGCCAGGAATAAGAAATGTGTGACTCAATACATTGCTAAATGTTTTGAATGACAGAAGTGAAAGTGCAAAGATCAACACCCAACAAATTTATCATGGCCAATTTGAATTCCTAAATGAAAGTAGGATGTTGTCACTATGGATTTCATAACAAGAGCAATCAATCTCATGACCAGTTGTCGAGAGATGACAAGACATGATGCCATCATGGTACTACTAAAAAAACTCACAAAGGTGACTCATTTTATCCCTTTAAGGGAAAACATTAAACTTCTGAAATAACGCAGATATTCCTTCAATGTAACATCCACTTTATTACGTTTCTCAACTAGGAAAAAAAAATTATCTTACTTCATGCTTCATTGATTTAAATACCCATATATTTAAACCCAACATAAATCTTAAGTTCATATCTCATGTTTCCTTGTTCTAAATTCTCATGATTTAGAACTAACATCATCTTAGTCAATCCATCCTATAACAATCATAAACCATGTGCATCGCATGAGAGTATATAGATCCTACTCGATCCCCTCAACACTCTTTACGAGTGTGTTTACTCTTTACGAGTGATTACACCAAGTGTATCATTTGGTTTTGTGTATACAAAGTATACTAATGGTTTCATTCATCTATCAAGGATAGTCAAATATTGCATTCTAAGTGTCTACATGGGTATCCGTCATTGAATCCCATCCGACATCCTACACTTAGATCCTTGGTGACTCTGGGACAGTGTAATCAGCAGCTTACACTACTTTGGCCAAAGTTTCAGAGACATGTATGTCATGCTCGATTCTGTGACGGCACACTCGTCGGAACTTGTCCATCACCTTATTAATTTCTATTATCTAGATTAGGACTAGATAGTTACAAGTTGCGTACAAGGTACCAATTCGGATCAGCTCGCAT